>JAQGBY010004358.1:0-16806 GCA_034698785.1 Mycogona germanica | reverse complement strand
AAAGAAATCTTAGCCCTATTTAAAATAGTAGCTGCCTTGCAAGACACTTCTGAGTCAGTCAATTTCAACCTCGTCAACGGGACAATACAGCGATCGCCCCTTCCCAGGCGTGTTGGATTATGCATATTGGTATCCACAATAACAATATCATAATGAAAAACAAAATCAATCAGTTTTAGTACAAACAGCTCACGTATCGTAAAGGAGTCGCATTGGAGGTGCATTTGGACGGTACCCATGAGAATGTGACGTTCCCGAGGTATAAAGTAGATTCCTCGAATAGCTGTGTTCTGTAATTTTTGAATTTGCGAGGTTTGACGGTTTGTACCCGATCCCCAATATAATATATATGCATTTACATGGGAAAGAAAGAAAGCGTTATAAAGTTGCAGTCGCAACGTTAGTCCAACAGAACCCCGAACACGATACAATTGAACAATCGCAAAACATAGTTTCCTCTTCAAATCTAACAGGTAAGTATCCCACGACATATCTGATCGAATAATTAAACCGAGATATTTGGTTCTAGTAACCCCCTCAACGAGCAATCCATCCGGATACAGAATTTTCATTTTGCAGGTAATTCTACGATCGAATCTGATGTAGTGGGTTTTTCTGACATTCAATACCAGTCCATTCAGGGTGAACCACTCTGATAAAGTAAGAAAGTCCCTCTGAGTACAATACTCCAATACATCCTCATCAGAATTTGTGTTAAAATAGACCGTGTCATCGGCGAATGCCCGAAGCTGCCCATCTAGCACAAGAGAGAAAATCGAGTCCACATATAGCAGGAACAGCAGTGGGCCCAGGACCGATCCCTGCGGGACACCGGACGAGAATTTATAATATTTTCCAAAACCACCAGCTATGCGAACACTTGACCAACGATCAGACAGGTAGCCACTGAACACCTTCATTGTCCTGCGTCCGACTCCTGTAGCTCTGATCTTTCTCAGTAACAACTTCCAGTTACAGGAGTCGAACGCTTTAGAGACATCCATGAAGACCGCCACCGGCTTCTCCTTCCTATCAAGAGCAAACATTATATCGTGTACCAGGTTTACTTTTTACTTCATCGGAGTCGTAAGGGTTGGGCGGACCCGGTGTTTGAAGTCGGTTTACAGGGTGTCCCGAAAGCTGACTGGCATTTTGGAGAACTGCATTGTGGAGAGGGGAAGTTATTTTTATGAAATATCGGCTGGTTTGCGCCATTGCAACTTCTGTGTTTGGCGTTTGGTGAAGCGCCCCTAGCGACGATGATTGTAACTCAGGCCGAAATAGAACAGCGCCATCTAGTTAGAACGTGATGCGCGAACACTGAGTACTCAATGTTTTAAAGAATTTAAATTGAGGAATATTCATGCCGCGAAATTATTTTAGAAAAGAAAAAAAATTGAGTTGAAATATTAGTTTTAGCAGTGCAGAAACCAGAAATTCTTTTCTGGCGTTCTCGATTTCAACGACGGTTGGCAAACTGTAAAATGGAGATCATATTTTTTTTCTGAAAACGATGATACACTAGAACTGCATGGGATATTGAAACAGGACGTCTAGGCGTGGGGCGATGAAGATTTATCATTCATTGGCAGTGTCAGAATGTTGAGCAACAAATATTGTAAACAATTTTTGGTCCGGCTTTAATTTTTGCGGCATTGATGCAACGAATTGATCTCTGCGAATTGACATTACGAAGAATCAAGAAAATAATTTAGCGCGAAAGACATAAACGTGTACAGCTGTAGACCTCAATTGTTGAGACGTTGACATTAAAAAAATTGTGTCTGGTGCGACTTAGATTGAATTTTGTTTGTACAATCATGGTTTCGATCTTAGATAGTCGATTTTCACACCATTGTTGGGAACGTCGTACGTGTGCTGGTTTTTCAATTGCCGCGGTGCTGGCGCTTTTTGTACCTAAATTTGAAAGCAAAAGTTCAAAATGGCAATACCACCAAAAGGTAGATAACAACAGCGCCTTCTAGGCTTATATCTACTTCAGAAATGCCACTCCTAATTTATTATTTCTGAAGACCGATCCTCTTCAATTCTGATCTGTCATTTCATTTCGCCGCCGCATCAATTTCAATTACCACATTCGCTTCTTGAGTCTATAGGCTAAATATGACTGTCCATCTAAATAAATACTAGACAATTTTTCCACTGATGGATTACTAAACAATTGTTTTAATTAGGATCGTGAAAATTATCTCTGCCCAACACTTAGAGCGCCATCTGTACCTAGCACATTTGTAACTTGGCACAGGCTAACAACGTTTGAAACGTGTGCTTTGAAAAATTCAGGACCTTGTTCGTCGACCACCAATCGCCTTGTCTTTCCGAAGTGATGACTGGTCTAGAAGCACCTCGAAACATAGTCGAATGACTAATTATGGGTGCCACCTAGTGACGAATGAAGGGTAGCGTCCATAGGTCAATGTTTGGAACAACAAAAAATATAGGACGACTGCTTGGACTGCAATCGAGAGTCGGCAACAAGATCGTCGATAAAAAGCGTTTTTCATTTGCTAGAGTTGCGAAAGGCAAACGTATGAACTCGCCTAACACTTTCGTCACTGCCTAAGAAATTAGAATAAATAAAGTAAATTTGTTACCAAATTCCGGCCTGCAATAGCGATTTCGGAAGCCGCCATGCTTCCCCGTCAGTTAAATTTGAAATGGTGTGCTATTGCGCACGTCCAAAAAATATTTAACCGAGAAAAGGGCTGGCCAGAAAGGGGAAAAAGGTGAGGTCAAACTCTTAGGGCGGGGGGAAATTGTTCATCTGACGTACTGGTCAAGCAAGTCAGAGAAAACAATAGACTCGCTACAATTTTTTAATTTTCGCTGAAGAGCCGATGTCGACGTTGTTTATCGACGATCTTGTTGCCGACTCTCGATTGCAGTCCAAGCAATTCTATATTTTAGTAGTAATAACATTACTACTACCATCGGCTTCATATCTACTATTTTGGGTTTGGAACAGCGTTTTCTGTGACACCCTGCACAAATGATTGTCGAGTAGGCTATCTTGAGATAAGCGGCAAGGGCGTTGGTGAGAAGATTGAATCAATCAGCCACCTGGCGACAGCGGAGGTTATACCCACTTGCGTGGGTGGAAGCAAATGAGCTAGAGGTGGATTTCGAAGAAGTGAGGAGGGAGGTGGATGGTGGCACTCCTAGTCGATGGTGGGATCCGTGTCACGGCATCTAATTCGGATATCTGAACGGCAAATATTTGGAACCGCGTTTTTTTTTGTTTTGTTATTGTGATGGTCAATCCTTTTCGCCCGGGTCTTGCAAATAAATAAATCCTTATCGAGCCTCCAGATGGAGGATTGCCGAAATCGATTTATATTCTGTCTATAGACGATAGAAGAAATACTGCCGTGAATTGTAGATGGCGCTGGGTGTCTCTTGTCTTGGTTTCTTCTTTTCATCATTATGTAGCTGCACCTCATCTCGTGCGTATATTTTGAAAATTATACACCTGTACCGATCCGTCTTATCGCGCCATCTACCGGTGAGGGGAACAATATATAGAGATGCTCACGAGAGCACAGCGTCCAGTATTTGGAATTACCTCCTAAAATATTGAAACAAATTGGGATTTATGGAGACGGAAATCTAGGGGGGGAGTAGAATTTTTATTCTGATCATTTTTACAGTGAATCAACTTGGACTCGCAGATGGCACAGGCGAAAAATGGAACCACATGTGGCCACCGGTCGAAGGGAGTAGTGACGCCATCTAGCGGTGATTGTTTGGCGTCGCCTGAAAATTGAAATAAATAAATTGTGGGAGCAGGAAAAATATCCTATCGCTAAAACATTAAACACTGAATCATGCAGCGCTGTGCAAATACAGTTCGTGGGCTCTAAATTATTTATTCGTCTCTATTATCATACTTTTTTATTATTTAGAACTCTGCCATTGTTCCAATAATGCTCATTTTCGTGTGCTCTGCCCATAGGGTAGTCTACCGAGAGCTTGTGTGCACTGTATTTATTGAAGGCGCGCTAGATGTACTGTATACGTACGTACGTACACACACAACTGAGCGACGCGGGAGTTTTATTTACCCGAAATTTATCTTTTGTTTATTCAGCACCGGTGATGGTGATTGCCATGATGAGCAAAGCAAGCGCTCAACGTTGCGTATGATTGTGGCATGTTGCCCGAATATTGGCAACTTTTCTAGTTGACGTCACCTCATCCGTAAGGCGGCACACCACGGGGGGTTTGCTCGAGGCGAAGACAATTGTCGCCACTCTCGTAAAAAAAATCGACGGCAAGGCCATCCTGTGTCGCTTTACGGATAGTGTGTCGTTGACTACAGTTTCTAAAAAAAAATGTATATACTGTATATGTTGATTTCTGTCACGCGAATTCCGTGCGGAAGAAAGTTGAGGAAGAGCGTCCTACGTAAGAGTTTGCGAAATGTCACATTTTTATCTACGACTGTAAGGTGAAGAATTGTGAGCGGTCATTGGCGTCTTGTGCGGATTGATATTCTGTCTGTCTGTCCTCTTTTTTTTTGGTTGTCGTCGCGATTCGTTCATTTCGCAAACTCTCTGTATTGCGCAAATCGGGTGGCCAAAAATCTTCCTGTTGACGTATGCGACTTTTTTTTGTTACCTGCAAAAGTGGGCGTCGGCCGTGTTTGATCAATCGCGTTTTGGAGTGACGGTGTCTAAGCGGCTGTCAAGCGAGAGTGGTGACACCTATGCCCACACGTAAGGCTAGAGTTGGTCGTCAACATCATGTTGGGCGCGGCCTACAACAACCAACAAACCATTTTTTTAAAAATTAAATTTTACATATTTTTGTGAATTTTTAAATTTTCTTCTATAGTTTTGGCGGTAACTGAACATGTACAATAAATTGGGAACTAATAAAATTGATGTATTGGCAGCTGTCTGTTGAAGGAATTAAATTTCTTGGTGTGATGGCGATATATATTTTTTTTTGCCCCACGCTTATCAAAATGCCGAACCTTGAGCGACATTTCAATTGTAGCGGAATGCAGCCGCGCTCTGTTGCTTGCATGGACGGCATTGAAATCGTCAGATTAGGAACAGTGGTCGCCGCAGTTTTCTGCATTTTCATTTTTCTGTCCCGCTTCTACTTCTTGTCCCACCCTTTCCTTTATAAAATGTAATCAAATGTGAATTAATATTAGATCGGTGAGCGAAATGCACGCAGTGATTGCTTTCATACATGGGGCAGTGATTCGTGTGCAAAAGTTGGCCGCCGTGAGCGCTTGAGTGGTTTCAATAATTATGATTTTGAAAAATATTGTATTTCAAACTTCGAAGGACCACTGTTCTTTGTAGTGACTTTTACGTCAAATGTTTTGTAATTCTTCAATATTAATTAACTGACGTTTCCTCATGTACGACTCGTCGTAGCGCAGTTGGTTAAGCGACGGACTGTGATTCGGCTGTCCCGGGTTCGATTCCCGGCGCGGGCTCTCGATTATTCGATCCCGGGGTACTGGTGAAAATGTGCCTCTTACATAGTGCCTAAGCACTGAGAGGGGTTCAGAATCTTCCTGTTCAGGACAGTCTTCCTGTCCTGCACTTCAGTGAATTAAAAAAAAACAACTACAGGTATAACTAAACGAACCCTTAGTTTATAAATAAATAGTTAGCGTTCAAACAGTGGAGCCACTACATTACATTTCATTATTGTTGGGATGGGTCGCTCAGAAGATCATCATTTTCTTTGTGGAATTAACGAGTGTATACGATTTAAAACACCTTGTGCTTTTATCACCGTCTCTAAACTCTTAACGACAACACACCCACTTTGATCTTGTGAGTTAGTCGTGCGTTCCAACATTTGATCGCCACCGGACTGGAACAGGACCAAGGCAATTTTATATTTATTGCGTTTTATGGCTCAATTCCGCTTGGCTGGCGAAATTCGTGGCAGCGGCGGGGAAAATATCGTATAGGCCCCTCGATAGGATCTCTACATGCCGTCCTAGTTTTTTTTCCCCTCTTGCCTCTCGGACGCTTTGACGGTCTAGTGTCAATTGATGCCCGAAAAAGATTTTCGTGTCCCGGTTCCCCTTTTTGCTATAATGCCGCTCTTTTTGGAAACGTAGAACAAAAATAATGCGATATTGTCAAGGAGGTCCACCAGCGTGTTCGTTCTAAAAATAAAAATAAACCCCGGGGACAACACGGTAATTTTGACTAGCCCAGGATTAGTATAAGGTACCTAGAATTGGTACGTGATATCGTTCGAACAGGAACGGGTCCTATCCTATGGCTTTACTTCCATTCCAATTGAAGACGGTTTTGGAAATTTCTCTTCCGAAATTTTTTTAGAGGTCTTGGTCGGGAATGAAACCCGAGGCCCCACGTACACCTGTGTTAGAAATTAGAACATATTTCTAATGTCGCCACCTTTTTTTGCACCCTTTCACCTCGTACGTCATCTAATTTTGATTATGAAGTACTATGGACATTGCATTTGGAATCTCCAGGTGGCGCGTATTTCGTCATCGCAAATCCGCGAAATCCCAGTTCGCTGCTTGGAGCACTGGGAACGCCTAAAATAAATACCCAATGAGATATGAGTTTAGTGTTTCGAGAATCATTATTGTTCACCTTCAACAAAGCGTTAGCTGCACAACCTACATGTATATCGCTTTATGGGTAGGGGAGGGGGGGTCCTCATCAATTTTGCAACGGAAGGCAAAGTAGGGGGGGGGATGAAATATATATATAGTACATGGTTGGTTTTCTATCCATTTAGTGAAACAATATTTTTATTCTAATAAATATTTTGTGCGTGATGTGAGGAAGGAGTGCGCAGAGATCATATTTAAAAAAATGAAAGGTTATTTGTGCACTGTTTGAAATGGCTACATTTTATATTGAACCATTTTGGAAGCCTTGTTCAATCTTTACAACAACTAATAATGGGTTTATTTCTTTTTTTTTTAGGTATGTGTCTTAAATTTCTATTCCACTGGTACGGGGGGTTCTTCAGGTAAGTTCGGTGCGTTCCTCAAGAATTTAAGTGAAAGTTTCCGTCCAATTTTTATGGGACTCTGTAACCATCCTTGCAATCATCCAGGTGACCATACACCTACAGGACGCTCCATTAAAGAATGTCTACACTATCTTTAGAATCGCGGCTTGTTGATGCTTGTTTGGTGAATTTGTAAATGAGCAATATACGAGTACAGTATGATTTAAAACTTCTATCGGCAATCAGAGCGGACGTCTGTGCTGTGTGACACAGTGCTTAATTTCAATCTCTACTCCCCACTTCCACCATCCCGTTTTCGGGAATGAAAATGTGAAAGAATAATGCTCCTTAATTTTCCGTTTAAAAAGATTTGGGCGCGCGTTCTCCAATTTTGCCAGTCGAATCACAGAAAGAAAAAATCGATTCCAGACCATTTCTCCACACTTTGTCATGCGCGTAATCTACTGTATATATATAGGCTAACGTCTATATATGTGTGTGTGTATACATGTATAGGCGTTAAGAATTTCAGTTTCGCTTCATTTTTATGCCTCATTGTCGCCCTTCCACTCTCGTAAATCGTAATAATAAAAATGAAAATTGCGCGAGCGGCGCCTCGCGACTGCGTGCTGAGGGGTTATTAAAAATTTGGCGTCGTTTTTCTTTTTAATCAAACCATTTAGCGTGTACGTCGAGACGGCGGCGGCGTTAAGAATGTGCGTATAGATATTTTTTTCTTCTTTCTCATTTTCTTGCACTTAGCGTAGAGATTCGACCGAGTAGAAAAAGTCAATTTTTTTGTTGTCCTTCCTCTCTCTCACACTTCACACGCGGATCGATTTTTCTTCCCGTTTCTTCCTTTTTTTTTTTGTTCAGAGGAGATCTTTGGCGTTCGCATTCTCGCCGCCTCCTTGCGGGCGCCGAAGGCGTTCAATGGCCTTCCGGGCGGAAGGCGCTCTCGGTCCGCTAGGCCCGCTCCCCGCACGTTGTGTTGCTGGAACGGTGAGCCGAGGAGCGACGATGGAGTTCAATGACAACGGTTATGGATCGGTCGGGTTGTGCTATGTGTATAGGTGCGCGCGCGTAGAGCCAACTAGGCCGCCGACAGCGCCATCTACTTTCACCACGTTCGTACCCCTTTTTCCCCTCCACGTTGACTTGAACCCGTCACGTCACCACTTGTCAGCAGCGACAACAACGCCTTGTCGAATCTCGCACAGAGCTTCGCCGGTGAACACTTTGGTGGACGAGCTATATTTTTTTAATGGTTGAGAAAAAGGTGTGACGTTTGGCATCAAATAACCATTGATTGCTCTTGAAGATAGTGATTCACTTCTCGCATATCGATTACTTGCCCCGCATTGCATCTGCTTTGTGTAATTGCCTGTTTTCGGGGGCAGCGCAGGAAGCTTCAAACAGGGCAAAACTCATACTGCAAATATTTCTGTGTGCGACGTTTCCTTGAACAGGTACCTCGTATTTATTGTCTTGTTTTTTTGCTATAAGGGTTGCAATGAAAATATAATCTTTTTTCGTGACGCTTTTTTTAAGCTAGTAAAGCTGACATCAAATTTTGATATCTGGTAGAAATTGTCCCAATTTTTCTTTCATTAAATTGTTTATCCAAAAATATCCAGGACAACTTGTTTGTGGGCGCTTCAAGGTGTTGGCACAGTGTTCTTCGGATATTTGTGTTTACCATTTGGTGTCTTCTGAAAAATATTTTTTTCCTTATGAAAGAAAGAATATTGCTGACGGATTGTTTTTTTTTTTAGTTGTCATTTGTTGCGTTCATTGATCAGTTAGCTGATGACTTTTTACAGGCCCTCCGAAACAAGTCGCCCAACAAGTGTTTCATGATCGCGGTTAAAAGTTTTCCGCCAACGACCAACCAGACCCAACAGTCCGTCGTAAGCGCCGTCTAGCGATCAAGTATGCCATCCTGTCGGGTAACCTTTTGATGCGCGCTGGAAAACCCGAAACTCGGTTCGCTGACGCTGGTTGACCACTTCGCTGGTCGCCAAGTCTTGACCCGGGCTGACCCAGCACCAACTTGGCCACGAGCCAGACCTCCATCTCATGCAACCACGCGTGTTGTCATGAATGCTCGCTCGGTTGGCGACGGCGTCGACGTCGCCGGGAAGGGAAAGGAAGACGACCCCGTTATTTTGGATGTCCTCCAACAATGGCTAGGCCTAGCTAGGGGTAGTTGGTGGGAGGGGAGAGAGACTGAGAATTAAAAGTTGGCGAGCAGTGGTTACCCGAGCGTCATAGATCTGGCCCTGCGCAACACTTCAATGCCAAGTATCATCTTGATACTTTGCCACTTTTAAGTCATCTGCGGTGTCTCGCTTGAACTTCACCTGGCTGCCGCACGAAATGCGCATAACAATATTGACCTGGAATTTATGAAAGTTTATGGAAATGAATCTGGTGTTACATTCGCTGACAGCCTTGACCTGGAAGATCTAGGAGTAGCTTCCCATTGGCATAGGATAGCCGTATGGAAAAAAACATAAAAATACACCTGTGTACGTTTGTTAGACTCGTGGCGCCACTAGCGGCGTAAATCATAATCATAGTCTTAAGTTTTCGGTAAGCATCTCAGACGCCACTACAAAAATCTCGTTAAAATACGCCTAACTTACCGACATGAGCGAGTCAATACTCTAGACCTTTTAGTCTCGTTGATCCGTATAAATGTGACGCCACCTATCGGGAAAACGTTTAAAGTGAGCCGATTCATATTTAATGATAGTTCATATTTTTAAAAAAATGAAGCGACAAATATGACTATTGGAGGCGCCATAATTTGCAGTGAATGTTTTGGCATTCTGGCACCCGAATCGCCTGGCTGGAATCCTCTTCCCGCCAAAGGAATGCCACGCCGTCAAAACAGAGTTGTTTGACGGGAGTGGGCGCGCTGTCTTGTAGGCTCGTTTTTTTAAAATGTCAATTTATTTCGGCTTCAGAAAAGGGCGTCA
Organism: Mycogona germanica; assembly: GCA_034698785.1. Lineage (NCBI taxonomy): Eukaryota > Metazoa > Arthropoda > Diplopoda > Chordeumatida > Chordeumatidae > Mycogona > Mycogona germanica. The sequence goes on along the minus strand of JAQGBY010004358.1, from coordinate 6,835 downwards.
AGCGTCAACGCTTTATTTTCGATATACAGTGTTACGACCGGTGCGCCTAAAAATACACCCTCACTTGTTTTCTCAGCTTTTTTTCGAGCTCTTTTCAGACTATTTTCGATTTACCGTTACACGCTCGCTAGACCTGGCTGCTTACTTGACGCGGATAAACAAACGGCGATGGGGTAGCCAAGGCATCCGTGCAACCCGATAGTATCACGGAAAAACAGAAGAAAGTGTTTGCTCTTCTTCCGTGACAAAGCTACAAAGGCATCACCTGCCAAAAAGAAGTGTCTCAAGTGATTCTTTTTTGCGCCTTAGATGTCCGCCCACCGAAGTGATGATTGTCTGATTTTTGAATCTAATATCATAACTTCCCATACTTTTAATAATTACTATTATACTTGTACTACGAGATTGCGAGTATTACAATTGTTCATACACTTTCCTAACATTCGAGAGAGGGGGATTATTTGTACAATGCAGTTTGAATTATTTGTGGTAATTTATTTCTGTTGCTTTGCTTGTACAGTTGACAAATCGCTGACAGTTTGGATTTAGTTTTGTTAGGTTAATTTCCCTATTATCAGATCCCTGCTTTGGCGGCGCAGTATTTCGCAAATAAACCTTTTAAATGTTGGAGTGATATCAGAAATAATTTTACTCAAAAATGAACGGGTACACTGCTATTTTGGCCATTTTGTTGACTTATTGAGAGGGAAATTGAAAATGTCAAATTACAAATAATTAGCATTAAGAAGAATTGCATATACTACTCGTCGTAGCCCAGTTGGTTTAGCGACTGACTGGCTCGGCGGTCCCGGGTTCGATTCCCGGCGCGGGCTATCGAAAATTTCGATCCCGGGGTACTTAGGTCGTGCCCCTCTCATAGTGCCTAAGCACCGTGAACTACAGTTGATTGGGGGTAATAAATATAAATATATAAATCTGCATAAAAGTCCAATGTATTTTGGCAAGATTAGTGATTTGAAAATGAAATTATTTGAAAAATGAAGACACAAAAACACTATTTAGAAGTGCAGTACTGCAAGGTCTGAGGAGGCGAATAGCAGACCATTTGCGCTTATCGACTTCAGAAGAGTGAAACCATTGAGGACGATTTCATTTTCTTGTAATTAATGGGTAGAAGAAAAGTGGAAGAGGCCCCCCCCAATCACGATGCCCTCATTCTTGGAAAGTTCGTAATGGTCGAAATTTCAGTCCACCCGAACGATTAGTCCTATCTGCGCATTTGCACGAAGCCTAAACAATTCAGCCGCCAATTTACGTAGATGCTTGCACGGGGGGTTTACAATTAAACGTCTGTTGGAGAGGGGAAACTTTTAAATGTGTATTCCCAAACTCTGGCCATCTTCGAAAATTTATGCGGCGCCGTTCCGGTCGAGCGGCGTCCGGCTTCCTTCCCATCCACCTCCCTCCATCTCCCCACGACCGCAGCGACCCCTACCGGCACCAACCGAGTCGTACGCATCCCGACCGCAGCACGTCTACGCCTGTACATGTCTGTACTCGTACACAAACACAAACGAGCAATAGATAAAACCAAATTCCGCATTCCGAAATGTACTTCTCGTTTTGAATGCCTAAACGGGCGAAAGTATGTGCCGCGGCGAATGTAGTGGGCGACATATAAAACTCTTTTCTCAGGTGGTGACTGCCGATACGAGGCTGGATCGAGGTCGCAGTTTCTTCCCTCAAACGGGTCACCCGATAACGAAAGATAGCCCGAATTGAACTCACCTCCCCGACATCACGTAAAGCAGGTGAAGGGTTCGATTCCCGGCGCGGGCTATTGAAAATTTCGATCCCGGGGTACTGGTCGTTCCCCTCGCACAGTACCTAAGCACCATGAGGGGACGTAACGCCTGTAGTGCGGTTGACTACATAAAGACAATAAACAAAACGTTTATTTAAATGCCTGATAGTAAGGCAATGTAATTCATCAGTTACAGTTGAAATATGATCAAACGATCATTACAAATTCCGAGCTTTCGACAGTCACGTCATAATCATGGAAATAAAAAGGCAATGATGGCAACTCTCGCGGTGAGGCGAGAGGGTCAGAACAAAATCTTCTCATACATGGTTGACTACAGTTGATAAGAGGAACAAAAAAGGACCGCACCGGGAATTGAACCCTGATCCAACAAAGATCGAGGCCACCACCATTGGGTCACTTCCTTCTATTTTCTCGAAAAACGAAATCCGCGTAAGCTATCCCAAAGTCCATCTATATTCCCCATATTGTCGTTGGTGGTCATTCTATCGAACCCTTTTCTCTTTGGGTTTTCGACCGTGGCCTTCGTAGGATATTCGCGATTTGTATTGCATGATGGCGCCTTTCTCCTGGGACTGAGGCATACGACATTTTGACTTATTTTGTTGTCTGTGGATGAAGCTTCAACAAGTGTCGGATACTTTCACTCTTAAGGCCACCAGATTACGTTCTACTGGCATTGATGCGAGCTCAGCTTCGCGTGTTTGTATTTTAAATAGGCGAGTACAAAGCTACGATTGACAGCGCCTACAAATTCATCAAATATCGTTCATTCATTTCAAGTATCATGGATGTTTGAGCAAAGCAAAAACGAGGCACAAAAAAAGAAGGGTTCGGTAATTGCCTACTTGTGTACCCACGATGCTGGCAATTTGGTAATGGCAAACATCGCTCATGAGTAATTATAGTCCTGCGATTATCAATATCCGTCTTGCTGAGAATCTACACTGTATTAGTAGGGTCTGTGGCGAAGTCTGTCGGTGGGCTGTGGATGTACCGCAGTGAGTATAAAGCGTGCCCCGAGGGTTCCGTGATGTAAATCTATGGATAGTATGTGTGTGGGGTGGGTGGGGGAAGGTGGTGGCAATAACAGCAACACACTGACGCCCGGTAATTGGCTTCGTGTAGCGACATCGTTCTTCCCCGGGGCCCAAAAGTTCTCGATATGATATTAATATATATACAGCGTATGGTAGCGGCGACGTTTTTCCTCTTCCGTGTTGGGTGAACCATCATCATGTGTTGCGGTGCTGCGTCATCGCCGCCACTCTTGTGTGTGTGTGTGTGTGTGTGTGATTTATCTGCTATTCATATTTTACCATTATTGAAGGTCGGCCACGCAATGGTCTTTCTTGTATCGCTCAGCGGTTTCCCCACACCCTTAATTTTTTTTTTGTTCGTTTGAAGTTGTTGGTCGATTGCCATGCATTGCGTGATTGTCACGATTGAGTTGTCATCTCTACCCGTGCATTATTATTATTATGCGCGATCTGGGACAAAGAAATTGTGACGTGCTGAGAAACAGGTTTCCTGATAAATTAATATCTGATCTTGCTCGTCCATCACCTCCTATAAATGATCTTAGAACGTTGTCTCGAAGGAAGACGTTTTTAATTTTCCTAAATATCGTTTACCAAAGACGCACCAATTTTCATGTGAAGTTTCAGAGTCATGGCCAGCTTCGATTTTTATTTTCGACTATTTCTGTGTTTTTTTTGTGAACATTTTCTGACTCTTGAGTTTCATGATCTGCGTCTGATTTGTTTTAGACATTTACAGATTACCGTGGGCGTTTCTGATTTTCATGGGCATTTCTGATCCTGCATTGGTGGGTTTGCCAATACGATTGCAACCTCTCAATTGGTATTGCACATATTTGTAGTAACGTCGAACATCTTTGCGGTAATGGGATTTGTGGTTGCTTTTTATGTCCAAGCTTAAGCTTGAGCTTAGTGTTGGATCATCATTGAAGGTCAGCTGAGGCCCGACTCCGCAATTAATTAATGAGGGACCGGTTCAGAGTGTATTTTAATTAGTCAATAACTTTTGAAATACATCTACATGTAATGATGGCTAAACAACCGGCTTGGTACTACGGTTATTAAATAGCCGGAGGAAACAATATGCAGACACAAATCACAACATCTAAGGGAATTGTGCCCGCTGATATAGACAACCACAGTTAGCAGCTGTCTTGCGGGGAAGCCCTTGTTAGTGAGATGTGCAGAAGACTGACTTAAATATTCTGATCTTTTCTATTGATATTGGCCAGTTATGCAACTGAATTTCTCTAGTCACGCCATGAAATAGTATCACGAGCCGCCGCTGCCAACGTTCAGTCTCAATTAGCAGCGCTCGTTCTAGCTCAGGTTATGCATTTTGGTCTTTCAAGTTTGATTCTCAACATCAAATTACGTCATCTGCGCATGCGCACAATTCCACTCAATCGATAGCACTGCGCCCACGAAAAAGGCACAATGATGATTCAGCTGCTTCAGTGAAATACAATTGGACTGATATTTACAAAAATGACATTCACTTACCATGCTAAACTCAATCATAATATATGAAACTCACAATTCTACTACATTTATTTACAAATAATTGGAACTATTTTTTGGCGGACTATACGACGGAGTCTGCGACTGTGAGAAGGGTCAATGAGATTTCTACTAATAGAATCAAATTGTATTTCACTATAATTGGCACTGCACAAGATTGCCGCGCCCATCATGGCATTTATAACATTCATTGTTTGTTTTTATACAAAAGCGCTTTTTAAAGGGGCCGCACAAAATCTCAATATTACCAAAAATCTACGTAATCGAATGGCTCGATACAATCGATGCAGACGATAATCATTTTACGAATTTGATAATCAACTTGGTGATGACGAAAATAAGGGTTTCAGAAATCCTCAGTTGATGACTTGATTTTCTCAGCAGTTGCTTCGAAGTTGATTTTGATTTTAAGAATGACCAAAATGCAGCCCCAGATGAAGTGAAACGGACTTTCGGTGCTACACACAATCTACGATGTAATAATACGTGGTCGAAGTCAACCACTCCGTAAGGCAACGTCGGCCGCTTCGTGAACGTGTTGAATCGCCTTCACTTACGACAAGGTAGTGGGGCGGCGGGACGACATCTGTGTTGCCTCACTGGTGAGTGGCCGTGGACTTGGAAAGTGCCTGCAGAACTGGCAATCCAATTAATGTTATCATTCGTGGTCCTCACTTTCATAATAGCAGGACGCAATCATAATTGGCGGGGGAATTCCACGACGCCCTGATCCAGTCATTAGGAGAGAGTCCGGCTTGGTGTGTGGCGACTGTGATAGGCTACTTGAAACAGTAATTGGTATTATTATGTAAGATTAACCAATTTCGTAAACAAACATGTTACCAGGAGACAAGGCGGTCGATCCTTTTTGGTCAGGGGTGGCCACTGGAAGAATTATGCATTGTAGATGGGGGATAGGGGGAGGGGTGTAGAAGATTTTCGTAATTCAAAATCTAAGGAATCAAGAATTTTTCAGTTCAGAGCTAAACGAGATATGACCAGTGCTTGTACGATATCGGGACGTTAGAGATCCCTTTCCTAGTCAGCCTAGGTTAGACAACATTACAAGGTCGCCTACTTGGGGGAGGCTATAAAATGAGCATTGATTGATCCACTAAGAGCGAAACATTGTTCTAGGCAACTTAGAAATTCCTAGAAATGCTCTGATTGCGTCAATCAATCTCTCTCTTTAAGTTTTAAGTTAGAAATTCTTGTTTCGAAATTCTTTTCACCTACAGGTGAATTTCATTGTTCTTTAATACCATCGCTCATTAAGTGATTCCAGCTTAATTCAAAGGCATCATTGCAGCCTGCCGACGCCTGTCAAATGACAAAATGGTCGCCTCGGTTAATTGTGTTTCGGGTGTCTGGCATATGGCAGTCTATGTTGGAGCTATCGTGACTGGCGATGGTGTAGGCACCACCAACATGGCGACGATGGATTACTAAATGGTGGTCGGCCAGTTCAAATATTTGCGTCGTCGATGGTCGTGTTTGCCTTTTTACTCCCCTCGTCTGGTCCAGGCGGACGGGGATCTTGTTTTTACACGATCGTGTCCGCGCAATCGTTTGCCCTACTTATTACTTCAGTCTGTGTTTGTATGTGTGTACGTGTGTGTGTGTGTATGCGTACCGGCGTGATCTAGCAGTTAAGCTACCGGTCGTGAACCCATTTTCGATGCTGCAAGAACGGAGTCGCCACCTCCATATAAGCACGTATGGAGTGACGCCGCGGACCTCAATCTATCGTATCGGTCACGGCTTGCTCACCCCGTTAGTCCAGTTTGGATTTTTTTTCTCTTCTGTATTTTTCTTTTGAGCACGACGACTGCAGCCGAGTTTCGTGCGCCAGTTGTATGTCCGTGCTGCTCTTAAATGGCACTAATAAAGACAATGGTATAATACGACCATTGTCGAGAGCCTGGAGTCTAGAGCTTTAGATGATGCTGTTGTCGTTGACCTTTTTGGGTGGCTGTTTTAGACTTCAGTTTTCGGATAAATGAAATTTAAAAAAATTCAGAATGAAGATCAGAAAGTTGATGTTATCTGACCTTCTGTTTGAGTTATTTATTAGGGATAAGTATAAAAATGATGGCGTTGTTATTTAGATAAATGAAAGATAAATGATATCAGATATAATATCAGATAAATGAAATTTAAAAAATTCAGAATGAAGATCAGAAAGTTGATGTTTTCGGACTTTCTGTTTGTCTGTTTGAGTTATTTATTAGGGATAAATATAAAAATGACGGCGTTGTTATTTACACGTCATCTATAGGTGACCATTTTGGACTTTCGCTTTCATTTTTGACGAATTTCAGCGAAATGGTCCGAAATAACTCAATTGTTATTTTATCGAGAACATAAATTTCGGGACAAAACCGAACGAAAGAGAAGAACACGAGTGGCGGACTCGTCTGATAAATAATATTTTACTATTATTATTAATTGAACTGGTAATTGCGAAAAATACAGAGTTTCGAACAGA
>JAQGBY010004357.1:0-16806 GCA_034698785.1 Mycogona germanica | reverse complement strand
AAGCCCGCGCCGGGAATCGAACCCGGGACCGCCGAACAACAGTCCGTCATAAACCAACTGCGCCACGACGGGTTGTTTTAAGACCACACATGTGTCATTTTTAAGATATTATTTTTAAGTGTGTATGATCCGATGTCATCATGTTATCTATCCTGACGGCAACCATCATCAAGTCAACCAAGATCAACCAAGATCAAAGCGACGGCATCAGCTTTTCCTCTCGATCAAACAGCCCAACACGAATAACATATTCAGATTAAAAATCGATCCGCGTCAAAGATGCAAATCGTTTGTTTTCTCTTGGTGAATTGATAAAGCACACATTGATCCGATCAATCCCCCACTGACCTGCCTGGATCGGCGCACGTAGTGATAGCAGATGGCCTTCCACCAGACCACCGGCTGCGCGTCCCGCATCTGCCGCACCCGCTCATAGATGGCGTTGACGTCGACCCGGTAGCGCAACTCGATCCGGGTGCCGCAGTGCCAGCACTCGACCAAGTAGACCAGATAGACGGTGACGACGAAGGCGATCGGAATGTAGACGTAGCCGTTCTCGCAGGGGCTGGCCCGGCGCGTGCTCCAGATGGGGAAGTTGGAGTAGTTGATGGAGTGGACGGTGACCTCGGCCACCCGACACCAGCCGATGGCGCCGAAGCAGCCCAGCACGATGGCGGTCAGAATCAGGCACTTCCAGTGGGTGTCGCGACGAAGCGAACTCCACAGCGAGCTCTTCAACGGCTTCTGCTAAATGAAGGGACCAGGAGAGTTGGGACCGGGCGAAAGAAAGAGAACATCGATCAGTCGGCGAACTATCGAACCATCTTCAACGATCAATGAAAATATTCTTAAATGCATTGACCTCGTCCAACTTAGCAGATATAATAAAAAAGTTAATTGAATATTGGCGTTTTGCATTATCAGGTGCACACCTTATTCAAACTTGGCGACTTGTGTTGTGTTGTCTAAACCGGGTTTCTGGTTGAAAGGAGTGATCAGATAGTATTTCTTAGTTTAACAATTATTTCAACTACTATAAAAGTAACAAATTTAATTATTCTTTTAAACTTGAGTGTCGCACGTACCATCTGATATGCCATCTGAAAATAAAACGCCATTATAAAAGAAATCTCACAATTTTGTTATATGTATCAATTGCAAATACAGAAGACGGTGCACTGAGATATTTCTGGAGTATTCTTTAAATTAAATAATTGCTCAATTATAGTTTTCGGTTGCGATGAAATAAAATTGACTGTTCAGACAGCTCATTTCAAGTAGTCGAAGAATACTTAAATTTTGATTAAACAAATAGTAAGGATTGTCAAGTGTTTCTCCGAAAAAAAAGCATTTCATATGGGGACAAACAACCCGTAGCGTTGGGACAACATCCATGCTGCTCTTTCATCAAATATTAATATTCATCAGATTTATCAGGATGGCCAGAGACTACGTAAACAGTAGCTTCTGTTTTTAGAAGGTATCCGATGTACATGTGTATCCAGCAGGCGTCGTCTTTGATTCGGCAAACAACAAACGGTGGGCACAAGTCGTAAACACAAAGAAGTGAAAACAAACAAGAACAAAGCCCAGTCTCAGAACGAATACAATGCGATGGTGCCCATATCCTTTCTGTACATTCCAGTGTGGGTGGCCCCTGCTGACGTTCTAGATAAATCAGTTGACTCGATGTCGAATAAATCCATCCACTTTTTTTTTGTACTATCACCTATTAAGTAGTCTCAGCAGTGAATTGGAGAATTAACGGTTCGTAGCGCGCCACCAGCGACGACAATTGTAACCTGCCAAAATGACGTCATGAAGAATTAACCACACGTCGCGATTTATTTACTAGACACACCACCACCAACACGTATTTATGGGAACGTCCATTTTAGCCGCCAGATGGCTCTGCAGTATCTTTGTGGGTGTGTTTTTATCGTAATTTATTGGCATGCCGATATTTCCCTACCCCCTCGCACAGGTTTCACCAACTGTAACTGTAAAAGTTACTGCTTCTAAACATTGTCGATGCGTGAGAACTTGGCCACCTGGTTCTCGCGAACACTTCCACGTTGTCATTGTCACATGAATGAGCACACCAAAGTGGGTGACATAAAATTTTCGAAATGTTTTATGTCTGTTCCGTGCAATTCCTCCTCCCCCTGTTACAAATCACTTTTCAGGAAGAGCAATTTTGTCAAAATGCAAGCACACACTTCAAAATCATAATCAAGCAAAGCAAGTAAGGGACGGGGGCGTTGCAGTTGTAGCGTCGATAATCGATCTAAAATCGAATTCGGATTCGGGTAGAAATTAATTACTTTCCAGGTGTTGGTCGGGTGCGGGGAATGTGTTGGGGGAAATTTTGATTCTTACAGATTCCACACAAATCGTCATTGACAGCAACGCCATCTGCTTAGGAAGGTACGCAAGACTTGCATTGACTTTTTAAAAAGCTCCCCCTGATGCTGTACCGCACTGCACGTCAAGAAAACGCACATGTGGCTCAAAGGAAAGCAATATGAAATTAAGGGCGCTGCGCTTCATTTAATCTAGGTGGTGTCCATTTCGTCATTTGGCACACGACGACAGGTTACAATTGTCGTCGCCAAATCCCAATTCGTCGCGAGGAGCGCTGGAACCCGATAGTAAAAAAATGTACGATCGATTGCATCATTGATAGTTCTCCAATCCTCGCTCCTCTGTGGTTGTAACGAACTAACTGATTATTATCAGGAACACCACCAGAGGGCAACAATAACTGTCAAGTGCAGAGACCACATCGATCGTGTTGATAATTATTGAACACATTTGAACATGATAATCCATTTTTTTCTCTTCAGGATAACCTGGGGAATCTTAAGACCTGCGAAATGTAGCTGCAGGGTAATCAGGCTCATCAGAAAATGAAATCATGAACAGACCGGTATAATGCGGTTTATGTAAGGTTATGCGATCCCATCAGAAATTCGGTCACACGAATTATTCGCACCAACAAAAGACTTAAACCTACTTGGGGCAGGCAAAATGGCGGTTCCATTATACGACTATAGTACGACACACTCTAGTTTATAACATTTTACGAGCTCAGTACAACCTATGACACATATTTATGGCTAGGTATATATATATATATTTATTTATTCGCCACCGGTGTTAGCTTTTTCGCGTATCATAATATCTCTCGGTGGCGTCTGCCATTAGCTGATGACGCAAAATGATACGCCAGCTTCGTTTTATCTCCCGCCAACGCGCCCCCACCCCCGCCTCCCCCCACTCTGTCCTACAACCACAAGAGCTGTAATTTACCCCCAAACACAAAAGCTCAAAACCGCCTGCAGTTGCCAGAAATGATTCAAGCTGTTTGGTGCAAAGTAATAGCCTATATAGACTGCTGGCGGTTGGAGTTAAATTGGTCTAGCCACTTCACTGCTAGATAGAGAACTGTAAAATTATATCAAGAATGTGTTTAGCTGAAAGTATCCTCTATGGATTGCAATTTTAACTAAATTTCAAGTACGATGAGATATGATGTGAGAATTGTAAAAATAACTGAAAGGCAGCTTTCCTTGAGGATGACTTCTTGAGAATGTAATTCGGATTCGCGCCGAACTGTCGCATTACTAATTAACCCATAAACTAACAGGACGTTAAATAAATATGATAAATACGGCACACGTTATGGACAAGTTAAAATGAAGACAATGAAATTAAAAGATCTACTTTGCTCAATGGCATAATGAAATGAAACGATGGAACGAAATAAACGAACCAAAGTCAGGTAAACAAAATACAACGGAAAAAGAAAGCCGAAAGAAAGAACGAAAAAAATCAAAGCTCGATTCCGAAGTGCTACCATAAATATTTAATCTCTCTGCACACTCGCTGTCGTATTTTTTATTTCAACGCTTACCAGCAAAACAACTTGAAGCCACCAAGTAGTCTAAAAATAATCTCACCTTTTGTTTAGTCGGAGCTATCACAAATAAGTTGTTTGATCTTTCATCTTATCCTTATAACACCAAATTCGGATTCACGGGGAGAAAAAGCGAATTCTTTTGACATTTCGTACTCGTAGATGTGCGTCTTGAAATAATACATACAGGGTGACTCAAAAAGTTGCTCATAAATTACAACTCTTTAATTTCTTCCATTAAAATTTGGCACACATGTTTATCTATCCTTTCTTTATGAATTGGTGTCGCACACGTGCAACTCCGTGACGTCATCATTCGAATTCTTAAGGTTCAAAGTGACGCTCGATATACAAGAGCGAAATGCGATTTGGTTTTTACGTAAAAACGTAAAACAAATTTTAGTGCCAGGTAATTTCAAAAATAATTTCCGGATAAAAACTGTACGTACTGTACGAGAGGCACGTCAAGCACCACGGGATCGAAATTTTCGAGAGACCGCGCCGGGAATCGAACCTGGGACCGCCGAGCCACAGTCAGTCGCAATACCGACTAGGCTACGACGAGTCGTACAAAATTCAAATGATGACGTCACGGAGTTGCACGTGCGCGATGCCAATTCATGAAGAAAGTAAAGACCAACATGTGTGCCAAATTTTAATGGAATAAATTAAAGAAATGCAATTTTATGATCAAATTTCTATCGAAACGTGTTTTTTTGGGTGTATTTAAAAGATATCTAATGCTTTATCAGTCTTGTTTCAGTTATGTTATACAACAGAATGTGACATTTGTCAAATGAATTTTCCTAAAATACATCTATAACCTTTGTTGTGCCTTGTAAGTTGCACTTTCATTCTTGGTACAGTGTATGCAAATATTTTGATAAAAAATTCGCTGGTCGCCTTTGAGCTCAGTGACACCTTGACCAAACCATTTATTTTGCTCGATCGTCATCTACTGCAATACAACTGGGGAAACTCTGTAAACAACAACACCAAATGACTTGGGCATTTGCAGCAACTGATGCACCCGTGCCCCGAGTTATAAAATGGTCACTCGCAAGCGCCACCAAGTGACGACAAATGAACCCAATAAGTAATACGTGTTAGCAGTCAATGCCGCTGGCGTTACGAAGGCGCCAATATTTGTTGCCTCGCCATAGCCTTGTCAGGCAGACTGACCCCCGTGGACCCCAAGATAGGCGCCACGGAGCGAACGGTTCCGTCTGAGTTGGTCTCCCAGCCGGAAGTCAGACCTCGGCGCTAAAACTATCCGGAACTCGCATTAAGATAACGCCAGGCAACCGCTGACACGTAGACGGCCTCGGCGAATATAATATTATGTCGTAGACATGTACATACATATACTCATGAGCATGTACAGTATATATGCGCTGACACGGGCAATAAAAATGCTCGCTCGTATATATATATGTACTCACATATGCGAAGACTATAAAACGTCTATGTCACAGTGGTGGTTTATTCCCATGTACGGTTCTCCGTAGGATTCGGATTTTTCACGATTCAACTTTACGTATTCAGTTCTAAACTCCGCCGAAAGAAAAATGTGAAACTTCGAACAGGCTTTTTATCGCTTTTGTCAATTCAAATAAACATTTTTCGGTTAATGGCATGGAGTGGTATTTCGATTAATATTGTTATATTGAAAATATTATTCTGATAATAGTATGTGGTTGGAACTGTATTCTGGTGTGCTTGGTTGGAACTGTTATCTGGTTTGCTTGGTTGTCTCGTGAAATCGACGACGTCATGCTTTTGATGTGGAGACGCCATTTCTTAAGTTTGAAGCGGAAGGGAGATTATCCTGAATTTGGTAACGGTTATTTTATATGAAATATTGAAAATCGAGATCTGAAATTCCGTCGCTAGCGAATTATGGTGATGTACAAACGGTATGTAAAATGTTATGCAATTTCATTGAACCGTTCGAGAGTTAATCTCCGAACATGAAAATCAGATTCTTAGTTTTATAATATAGGATTGATGATTATTTTTTTAAAGAAGGTGGCGCAAGATTTATAAAATAGTAATTGCTGCACTTGAAAGGTGGTCATTAATTAAAAATGAAGTGCGCGCACCAGTGCACTAATTGATCGTCGAATTCGCAAGCATTGCAACTCAATATATTAGTCATTGATCACACTCTTTTTAAGTTGACTGACATGTCTGACGAATTTTGATATTTTTTTTCTTGTACGAGGCCAGATAGTCATCGATACGTCATGGCAAGTCAGAAGCCTTCCTTTTTTGTGTTGCTACATCTCACATCCAGGGGAGATCCATAAAGAGAATTCCCACTGAAAAATTGATGAAATCTGTTGGATATATAAAGTTCTGGCGCAGGGTTCGATTTTATTTATTTACGAATTTCGAAAGAGCAGCGTTAGAAGCGACACCCGAAACGTTAAGCGATGGACGAGTAAAAATTGTTTCGCAAAGAAAGCAGTTTCGTGTATCGAGGAATAAAATATTCAAACTTGAACAGTATATTCCGGTATATGTACGAGTATAAATGTACGATAAACGAATATATGTGGAATAAGCATGTTGCGCAAAAGCAATCCTGGCGGCGATCTTCGTTAACTGTTGTTTTCTTTGCCACAATAATGAGCTATCCACCGGACCTGTGTATGATAGCTATTGGTGCCCCCTGACGGCGATCTAGAGAATTAGTTTCTCTGTTGCTGTGTTTGATAATCGGAGAGGAATCGATGGTTCGAGCGTTCCCGGCGCACTTAGCGGTGGACTAATCAGGCGGCAACAATTTTAAATGCTTTAAAAATAAATTAAGCGCCACCTAGTCTTAAAAACCTACACCAGTGGTGGCTATCTGGATGCATCGATATAACCTGCGTTCAAAACTGGCTCAATCCAATGCTTAACACTCATTATACTGCAGTGCTCCCCTGTGAGTTAAACAATAAATCAAAATGGCGATAAGAGTTGGCGAAACTCTTCGAATATAATAATTGCAAACTATTATTTAAAATGAAAAAATGAAACTAGAAAACACCGTGGGAACTGACACTACAGATAAGATGAAAACGATTCACATCAACAAATTTACCACATCCACATCTCTGTGGAAAATTAGTATTTGTGTGCTATTTTTGTGCCTTAGTAAATAAATACGTTTTAAACATCCTATATCTATTTTCGAATACATTGGCGTGTACTACTCTATTAGTAATAAACAATAAATGATGATTGAACCCATTCTCAGCTGTAAAGGTATGACGGCTGTTGCCCGGAATTGCCAGGAGTGCTTCATTGAAATTAGTCAGCAAGGATCATCCCCCACTAGACTTTCCCTCAAATTTCCAATGTGACCGAATCCAAGATGACAATGATTTCCCGTAGGTGGCGTATTGAGATAACATTTGTTTACTCGATCATCGAGAGCATCAAAAATTGTGTGTTCTCAGGAAGATCACATTGCGATTAAATTTTTACGTGAAAACAAAAACTTCGGTGCAAAAAGATTCCTCAAATAGTTTTCAGAGAAGGGATTGAATTGATTGAAAAAACTTGAATTGCATACAATCGATTCGTCAATCAAAGAATGGCGCGTTCGACTCCGGGCTTGTGTAAAGGCCACCGGAGAACATGTTGAGCACATTTTATAATTAATTTCTGTTCCTACATTATTGTTCTATGTAAGTGCCAAATTTCATTTAAATCGAAGCATTTATCACGAAGTTCTGTACACTGTGAGTCACTTTTATGACTCACAGTGTACAGAAGGTTGAAAATTCATGTTGATTGACCGATTTTGAAAAAGCTGTATAAAATAAACACGTACTCGGATTGATTTGATTTTTTTCACATGACTAAACAGACACTTCTGGTTTTTGAATTTAATTTTTCATAAACATTCGAAAACAAAATGGCGACGAAATAGATCGTTGGTTCGAGGGCTACATAAAAGCACTTTCCGAAGAAAGAATTGGCTATTCCGCGATAATTAGAAAATATAAAGAAAAAGGAACGACTGTTTCCAAGTCAACAATATATTGTTTTGTCAATGAAAAATGAAAATCGCGAAGTTCCGATGTCAATGGGGTCAAATTCGAGCTCCAATTCCCCCCCCCCCGCCCGCGTACAACATAAGCGGTGGTGGACAAGGTGAAGCGCCTGGTCTCCGGTGAGAATCCAGCAACACAAACAACGATTGCCAAATGTGTGGGAGTGTCACCAGCAACTGTTAATCACATCATAGCTAAAGATTTACATCTTGAAAGAAGCACAAGGCCCGTTTTCATAAGCTCATGCCACGCCACATTGCTGAAATGATGACCAGCCGCCGGAACCTGTACGAGGACTAGCTGGCTGGTGACCGGTGGCAGTACATTGTTATTCTGGATGAGGCGTGGGTCTACCTAAATGATCGTAACAAAATTCGGGCAATCTACTATCGTTCACATGGTGACAAGATATTTTCCAGAAGTCATTGTTTCGAGAAACCACGACGAATAGGATCGGAAATTGTTAAAAGTCAATACCGCACGCCACTTGTTGGTCCACTTTAAAAAAAGATACGCCCAAAGATAAGCAGTTGTAGAAAATTCGATGATTCGCAGTGTAAATATATTGAGGCGATCACAAGCCGCTAGCTGTCGATGTATAGGAATTTGGATTCGCTGGCTGATCACGAAACGGGTACACCGAGAGCGCTTTTATCGCGAAACATCCGCCGCGGGTAGACAATGTTCCACTTCCCGCACCTAAGCATAACATGTCACGGGCTTGTGGCTCCTTAATGTGGCAATGTTCGTAAACAAGACGTTCCGGACATTGAGTAGATCCCTTCCCGCGAGCCGAATTCCAAGAATGCCATCAAACCATCACGTCTCCCTACCTCCCTCCCTCCTTCTCCTCCTCGGATCCACTGGCTGAGATAACTCGGAACCGAGCACACGGGGAAAAAGACAAGGCTTGGGATGAGGCAACCTTGGCGATTGCTTTTGAACTGATCCATTGATCGAGAGAGGAAAAAAGAGAACAACATGTGAGACATGTGCTCAGGCTTTTGTGCGCTCAGGTCGCTAGGAGGATATCGTGAGAACTTGGTATAAAGGTAATATGGTCTTCTCCGAGAAATCTGCTGAGTAACGGCGGAGAAAGTTAGTTAAGATGCTGCCACCCTCAAACCTTGGTTGCCTTTTCAAACCAAATTCCTTGTCGCTTGACTTGCTTCGAGCTTTTTATAAATGACAGAATCGAACAACACAAAACTTTTCTCCTAATCGGTTATTTGAATTCATAAACAGTCTACAACAGATTCAATGTCAAGAACTTAACTTGGGGAATAGTAAAGGAAACGTCAAATTAATTAAGCATAAAAGAGTAAACACGGGGACAGAGCCGTGAAAAATCGACGACGAGCTGGTGAAGCTCCATAAATAAAAATACAATAAACTGCATTTTGTGAGACGTACTTTGTGAAAACCCCAAAAAATTAGTTAAATTTAAAATTTTGAGATCATAAAAATAGTCGACTTTACACATAGGTAACTTTCGTGTATGGTTATTTTATAAGACGCCGCCTGTAATAGGTGATTATTATGCCTTATTATTAATTGTTTTAGTGAAGCTAGCACAAAATCGACTGCGGACGTGGTAAAAAAAAAAAAAAAAATTGAAGACAAATTTGTGAAATGAGAATCCAAACAAATCGTGCACACTTGTAATGACAAACATTTAAGTAAAAAGTGAATAAAACATTACAGTTCCCGTTCAAATTAATCAAATTGAATTTTGCCGACCTAGGCGGAAGTAAATCATTTTTGAAAATTAGGCACACACTGCATATTATTCACATAGTGCTCGTTTTGTCAGCTGAGCAGGGTAGCAATTTTGTAGTGAGCTTGCTTGAGAGATCTCAATTGTCATTGAAATGTTGGGAAAGCGATCTTTCCCAACATTTTCCCAATATTTTCGAGTTCAGATCACGTGCTTAAAAGTACAACGCGACCTCTTCAGCACATTCGAAATCGTTAAGCACAGTTGAGATCAATCAAGTTTATACCACTAGCGCCGTCTGCCGATCTGTTGTTCGAACAAGTCGAAAATACGCTCGAATGGAAATTAAACAAAGATGCTTTTTATCAAATAAAATGGACGAATCATGTTCTCGTAGTCGCCAAGCATACTTAATCCGTTTGTGCTTGTGCAGGGTGCGTTTATACACTCAAGAAAGTCGGCGTGACAAGGTATTACTGTTCATTCTCGAATGGAAATTCGCCCATCTTAAATGAGCTCAAGTATCATTTCTCGATGAGTTTGACCTGTCGATCGGCAGACGGCGCTGGTGGTAAAAACTTGATTAAACTCAATTGTGCTTCACGATTTCGAATGTGCTAAAGAGGTCGCGTTGTATTTTTAAGCGCAGTCTGACATATGATCCGAACTTGAAGAAAGCGCCTGCGCTCTCTAAAACCCGATTTCCCAAAATCTCAATGACAATTGAGATCTCTCGAGCATACTCAAGAGGTCACCAATATGACGGGACCTTAATATACAATTGCTAACGAGTACAGCGTGCATGTAGGTGCTGATGCGCCTCCCACTGGTACAATATTCAGTACAGTAGGGTAATGTATCGATCGATAAAATAGTTGGATTTCCCCCGGGTTGGAAGGATATGGAGGGGGGAAGATGAGTTTTTAACGCACCGTTCCAACACAGGGAACCTGAGTAACGAGAATTTTGCTAGACCCGGCTTCCTCCACCTCAGTCTTCCCCCCACTCGCATTTCGGTCAATCCGTAAGCCCCATCCAAGTTCCAACACCGCCCTCCCTCTCTCTCTCCATCGTTGCCTCTTTCTCAATGCTAACGGTGCCGATACGGATGCTGGATTCCCCCGCCATTAAATCCGCCACTCTCTCTCTTCCAACACAAAATCAAACAGTGGCGTAGCGAGAGTTTCGCGATCAACCAACGAGACAACGACTTTACCTACCGAGGCAAACCCTGCTTTGGAACTTGATGTGACAGCATGAATACTGAATAAAGAAAGCAAACTGTCTATTTTAAATTTTAATTGGCTAACATTTAACCGGTTGACAATGGGAATGGATCGACTATTTTTATTTCACAATATGCCAATTGAGATTTCGATAAAGTCGACTCGATTTTTAGTGCGCAGCACAATCTGGCGTCTCGCCACTGACGCTGTCGTCAAAGTCTAGCTGAGTCCGGAGGCAAGCCAAATAATTAGCGACCGATTTTGTCGGTGTTCGATATGTATTGCCACCCCTCCCCCTCGTACTAGGGCCTAGCTACGTATAGATTCTATTCGTGAGGCGCATACAGAGTAAATGGACCGGAAAATGGGACGTTTATGTAGTGGTGGACGAGGATGATGGGGTTTGGAAGTGAACAGTGACATGGGGAAAAAAGAAAGAGATAAAAAGCGTCTTGGCATTTAGACTACAGCCACGGTTGTGTGCGAAACAGACGAGGGAAGTTCAATAAGAGAGTTGGCAACATAGAAATGACAAATTATGGGTAATACAGTATAGTTGCAGAAGATGGCGGCCCTTTTTGAATAACACGAAATTACGAGTGTACTTTTTTAATGCATGTTTTTACTTTGTGCCTTTCTGTTAAAATCGAAACTTTGTTTCACAACAATCCAAAAGGTTTTTTACTAGTGAATCACCACCGGATTAACTCTTCGGTAACTAATATTTCATCTTGGTCAATACAATTTTCCACAAAACGAGACTCCAGGTTTTTACAAAAAGAAAGATTAAAGTGTCACATTAGACACCAAAGAAACCTGCAAGGTCCCCTATAGAAACATTCGGGGTTGAATTCTAGAATAGAATTTCTGTTCTTGAGCAATGTGAAGTTCAATTCAGTCAATTTACGAGTAATTGAAGGTGTATTTAGATTTATAATGATAGAAATAAATTCGGAAACTATTTGCTGAACACAAATAAAAAGCTGAACGTGAAAAAGATTAAACTGTTGAACAGCGAGAGTTTAATGATTCAGCGTTCCAATAATCAGACATTACAGAAATATTATCACGTAATCTGTTTACTGAATTTGATAAATCATAATTATAATGAATGTTTATAGATTTATATAGTCAAAAAGGTAAACTCTTAAGAATATTTACAAAAATGATTTTTTAAAACGGCTGCGGATATCCTACTTTGCCATGTCATGTGGCCGACGATAGGAAAGGTCATTAGGTTGATAAAGTTGAGGGCAGCAGAAAAAGAGGATCACCATGAATCAAAATAGATGGATGGGGTTAGATAGAGAGTTCAGGACTACAATTGCAGCAATTACGAGAAGTACTCGATCGGAAACATCGGCGAGCGTTTGTCTACATGGCCACCAGAGGGCGAAACGATTTGACGGCACATAACGCACACACACAATGTCTTATTGAATCACAAACTGGTATTGCAAATTGTGCTAGCAGTCTATTGGGATCATTGATGGATGCATTAACGCAGTCACAGGAAGTTGCGTCACATCGACCAACGGAAACGGAAGTAGTTGGCCGTTTCAGTGATGGCGTCTCCATTAGCAGAATGGAACGACCGATTGCTTTTAACGACACCCACTCGAGAGAACCTCGAGGAAGCCACTTGAATGAGAAATGTCTCGGGCTACTGAAAGAAAAGTGTAATCTTACTTGATGCATGCCAATTTCTTGGCCAATGTGAATTTAGCTTTCATAAGAGATTGCTTTACTTTAACCCCGAAAGCTTCTGCTAATAGATTTTACCAGCACTATGAATTGATTGCCTTTTTGAAAGAATTGAAGAAAGAATGGCGCCATTGGAAAGACTTAAGTGAGCGGGGGAAATCCTTAATACCGCTTCAACTGACATGCTCCAGCACGGGAAATTTAATCTGTTTGACAGCCAGTGAAAATTCGACGAGGTGAGGAACCAGTTAGACTTCATTGAACGAATCCGCCATGTTTCTAGACCTTTCGGTTCTTTGCGCCCTTCACTTGCTCCTGGTCACAGAGGGCTTAGACGGTCAGACTTATAAAAATAGAAAAAGAACGTGTTATGTGAACTTATGTCCTTCCGAGCACGGATGTCACGGAACAAATGATATTGACGAGCGTATTACTCGACTGTATATATCTACACTGTATATATGCGATGCACTTGAAACGGGTCAGTTGGAGCTAGAGAGCCCCCTCGTCCCATTCCGGACCACTGACATAACTCGTTATCGTCCATTTCGTGGACTCGTCGTATACGGCAATCGATGGTCAGCTCACGATTAGTTGTGCTAATGGAAATTGAGAGGAGACATCATGCGAGAGAAGTCGAATGTTTACACGGATATAATCCAGTGTGGGTGGGCTAACCACTGCGATTCGTTTTCATGCGGTGTCAGGTCCAATGAATTGGAAGGGGTGTAATTGGCCAAATTTATCCCGTTCAAACATGGCGGATTTGGCCATCAGTTATAATGGAAGGTATTACCAATAGGGCGAGACAACGAACTGTAAGGTCAAAAAACAAAACATTGAATGGAAACGAAAAAGGTTATAATAATATTTTACTATTATACTATTATTTTAATTAGAACTGGTAATTGCGAAAAATATAGATTATAATAATATTTTACTATTATACTATTATTTTAATTAGAACTGGTAATTGCGAAAAATATAGAGTTTCATGGAGACCGGGAGTTGAACCGCGGATCCCTGGATTTCCGGCCCAGTGCTCTATTATAAAAGCGAGTTCGCCTTTCGGTTCGTCTTCTTCATTCGCCCTGTCCCAAATTCCCCATTTCAAATAAAAATCATCCAGACGTCCTAACTAAATCCCTCACATGATAAAACTAGAAATAAAAATAACGAGAATCAATTGAAGAAATAAATGGTTAATATTAATTTTGGCTATGATCGTGATTGATAGAGGTGAGCTTATTATTTAGTTGAACGCTGTCATGGTTCCGCAGATCTATTTTAAATTTCAGACGACTTGAGATTAATTTTACTAATATTAAAATAAATTCAAAATCGAGCAGAAATTCAAATTCAATCGACTTGCAATTCTTGATTTCAAAGATTCCAGCAAGGCCAGAACTGAATTTGTTTTTTGATGGCGTGGGTTCAAATCGCCGTCAAGGTGACAATGTATTAATTTCCATTCAACCCTGAAATCTCCGATGAGGTTCTGCGCTCGAATTCCAGTCTAGTTGGAAATCGGATCAATAAATTCCGAAACATCCCCAGAGTATCGCTTGACAATTTCGAACTCTGGGGTTGAAACAAATCATTATCTTATCAGTCAGATCATCGATGCATTCTGTCATTTTGGAGGTGTCTCAGATCACCATAGGTTGAATGATTAAACGTCAGAGTTGCGGCTCGAAGATCCGACAAGAGGGAAACCACTTTAATTCAAATTATGAGGAATAATTCACGAAAAGTACCATATGGTTTACAAGTTCCATTCAGACACATACGCTCGTTTATAAGTCCATTTATTCCGAGTGCACGTTCGGTATTATATTCATTAAATTAGATCGCCGATTTGCAGAGTTCGTGCATAAAAATTAGCAATTGGTGCCACTTTTTCCCCATTTGCAATTCCCCCCGGTGTATCTACCCGCAGGCGCATCAGTTATCCGTCATCTTCTAATTGGATAATTTCCAGTCTGACGCAGAACACGCGTTTTCTACAGAGTCGATGCGCAATTTCTCTCCCTCTCTTTAGACGGGCAATTTTCACAACCCATCAGATGCGCAGCAAATGGAGCGTGAAAGTTTTTCAACACACCGAAATTAATCACGATTTTGATACAGACGAACAGAGAGCTACGAGCCTGTGCTCCCGAGACCCCTTCGACACTCAAAACGGACGAGTCTCCAAAAAAAAATATCTTTGATTTATGGCAACTAACAAGACGCTATTAACTGCACCAGAATGGTGAACGAGCTTCAATGTCCATCATATTTAAACTCCTATTTCCCTAGAGTGTGTAGACAGTGGAATGGCCTGGCAGAGCCTCAAATCCAGTGACTTTTAAAATAAATCCATTCTGTCCCCAACTGGTCTTTTGACCCCCGCCATAGGCCCTCTCTTGGGGGCTGCTTGCGGGTAAAATTTGTAATTGTAATTGGACTGCCTGGTGGATGTTAGCTAAGGGAGGAATGTAATGTCACATGCACTCAACTCATCCGGACAATCTGGAGGCAATTCAGACTGCATATTCGTCAACAGCACGCCGCAAACACAATTTGCACTGAATAAAATATTTCAACAAAAATACGAGGGGTGACTTCAATTAGTATAAATATCGGCAGAGACCATCGAAGGGACGCGTACACTGTAAAAAGATCTCCACTTTGATGTGAAGGCAAATTTATCAAGACGCTCCCTGACGGAATTTTAGGGCGGAAACACTAGTGGACCTCTTTACTTACAAGCTGAAAATGTAGAACCAATTAAGAACCAAATTTCAATGGCATGGAACAGGAACTTAACAATTGTCGTCACTAGAGGCCCTTAGACACTCCAGTCACCATTCGCCGCAAGGAGCACTGAGAATGGGATAGTCCCAAAGAGCCGTCTACAAAAACTGCAACGAACCAACCTGCATTTTTATGAATTTCTATAACGCCATCAGAGGGCACCAAATTTATGCACATTTGTCATTAGTAGACAGATGGGCTCAGGAGGAGCTACTAAAGACGGAATGTGCCCTGCATGCTTAAGGAGCACGCCCAGCGGTTGGTGAAAAAGGAAACTCACCAAACCGTTATCCATTTATAACGTTTTAACGATTCATGAAAAACGAAATGAGGGAGACGAAAGAGAAACACGTTGTGACCTCCTCAGATCCGAGTCTTGGCAAAAATAGCAACCATAAGATAAGCGCGTGAGTGAGGGTCTGAACTTTATGATATATGAATGGGTATTTTGAAGACTTTAATTTACAGAGTATAATTGAACAATGTTCTGGATAATTTTATGCAGGATCAGCTAATTGGATTTAAATAGAAATTGTGACGAACATCTAGGGCATAGAGGTAATGTCGCATCAGCCAGTGGTGCCAAATGACGGCAAAAACAAACCGGGATCGGATATTTTCAAAACATTAATTTTTTTTGTAAAACCTTTTCAAAGCTGTAATTACAGGATATCCCGTAATTAAAGTAGCAAACTTCCATAGAAAACCTAAATTTCAATGGCGAAATGTTCAATGGTTATGACCAAAAAGACTCCTCATTAAGGGTGAGAAAACTTTTACATATCTTTTTCAGTTCATAATGCATTACATTTTTTCTAAGTTTAAACTCCACTTTTGTCAGAAGCCAGCGTTCAGATAATTATTGCCAGCGCATTTAATTGATTAGTCGCCAGGAGAGAAATACGCATATTTTCAAACTATAAAATTATAATTCGATAACATAAAAATCTAGTGTCATTTATTTTACAAAAATAACTATAGTTTCTTTACCAGCGTCCTCCATGGATAGTAATTGCGCCAATTTTGGGGTTTACAGGGTGCGGGAGAAACGCAACCAAGATTCGATTTCTCAAAGAATTTGTTACGATTGAGCACCATTGATTAAACTTAAAACGGTTAATCTTTATTTCATTTTTATGAGCCCATTAAAATTTACTCGTTTTGACAGTGTGAGCCCGCAAAGTGATAGCCGGATGGATACATGTGTGGCGGGAAACCCTGCTACACGGCACACCATTTGGCTCGACCCTATTTTATCCTCCTAAGACTTCGCATCCATTAATGAGGATATCGATATTGTGAGAGAAATACTGACACTGATTGTGAGAGAAATACTGATACTGATTGTGAGAGAAATACTGATACTGATTGTGAGAGAAATACTGATACTGA
>JAQGBY010004356.1:0-16807 GCA_034698785.1 Mycogona germanica | reverse complement strand
TGTTAAAGCGTTCGATATCAAATGATATTTTCAAAGCTTATGACAAGAACAAATTATTTTGTTAAAGCGTTCGATATAAAATGATATTTTCAAAGCTTACGACAAGAACATATTATTTTGTTAAAGCGTTCGATAAAAATGATATTTTCAAAGCTTACGACGCCAAAAAGATAATTCAAAGCTTACGACGCCAAAAAGATAATTCAAAGCTTACGACGCTTAAACGCTAATTTTACCAAAGCGTTCGAAATAAAATACTTTTAGCGCTTTCGTTTATTATCATTTTCTGAAAGCGTTTGACACAGAATGATATTTTCAAAGCTTTCGAAAAATAAATAATTTTGTCAAAATTTTAAATAAAAATATATTTTCAAGCTCTCCACTAAAATAAATAGTTTTCAGTGTTCCACAAAAGAAATCCACGTAAAAATGGTTCAGTTTTCAGTTTCCTCCATCAAAAGCTTCTCGTCAACTCTGGAAAACCCTCACGGAAGAAACAAATTGCATTCCGGTTCCTTAAATTTTAACATTTGCGTTATTTAACAGTGAGGTGCCAATGATGGCCGCTAGAGTTGCGG
This sequence comes from Mycogona germanica, assembly GCA_034698785.1. Lineage (NCBI taxonomy): Eukaryota > Metazoa > Arthropoda > Diplopoda > Chordeumatida > Chordeumatidae > Mycogona > Mycogona germanica. Next base: position 16,229 of record JAQGBY010004356.1, on the reverse strand, counting down.
TTTCGTGACTCATCCATAGAAAATTCGCACATGTTAAAAAGGCATTAACGGAAAAGAACAAATCCGAAGCAAGGCTCATAAAAAATTAAGCGTGGCGTAATATCGTAGGCAATATACGAGTATGTTATAGCAAATGTTAAATGTTCATACGTTCAGAGAAATCTGTTTTTCAAAAGATGGCTTATCAAAAAACATTTCTACTAACGACCTACTTTTTCTTACAGACAGCATAATAATGCTCCTTTTTTAATGGACAAGATTTTTTCACAGAACAAAAATATTTTGTTCATTTATCCTTAAGCCTCCGAAAACAATTAATTTGAACAGTGTTATTATATTTTATTGCTTGGAGTTGTGATATATTATTTTCCGACACATTTACGTACTCAATTCTAATAAATGGCATACATATACTATATTTTTTTTAACAAAGATCTCCAGAAAAATTAATGTTAAACCTGGAGCACATTGGTAAGCATATTATGATAAAATAAATAATTTGTTTTCAGAATTCAGGTTGATAATTTATAATAAAAAGATTAATCCGCTCATCTTTCTTGCTTCAAAGTGTCCAGATCGCATTCCTTAGATCCCGTGCACAAAAAGAATTCCTGTATTTTTCTATTTATTTTTCGAGAGAACAATTTGTCAATTTGCAATGGGGTGTTAAAAATCCCCCCCCCCCTCCGTCCATGTCGTCTGAATTAAAACCGGTTTCCAGCGCTCGGACACAAAATTCCGGTTCCAGCATTTAAGAGAAAAAGTGTGCGTGCTCCAATCATGGGTTCTGCTGAACAATCTCAGCCACCATTAGCGATCATATAGCACAATAATTAGCAGCACATTTGGAAGGGCAACTTTCACGCTGACCCGAAGATAAATAGCTCTGTGGGCGCACCACGCGTGTCTGCGACTGTGATCTCTGGCCAATTCAAAAATAGGACGCACGAAGTTAGACTCGTCCAAAAAAAAAACCTATACGTGATCGTGTGTGGATCAAAGAGTGTAAAAGATGCAAGAGTGCAGAAATTCTATCCGTTTAAAAATTGCAAGTAGAAACTACGGCCTTTGTCACCAAAAAAAAACGCCACGAATTCGCCATATTTTTTTGCAGAAGCCCATCCTATTGATGACAGCTTCTAGACTCTTCAGTTCGTTGGTATGGGCAACTTGTATTGATGCGGGCAAAACGGCAGGCAGCAAGATGCTTCCACGGGGTACGCATTAGGGAAAGGGCGCCCTGGGCAATGTGCACCGACAGAGTGAAAGTGCTGTCACTTTTTACGACGATTTCTAGGAATGTGATTTTTTATTGTGAGAATTTTGCTTTCGGAAATCCGGTTACAGGAACAATGGAATTTTGTTAGAAGATCATTTTGTCTACAAATGCCACAAGGCCATTGGAAAGATGTCGTGTGAGCTGATTGAGTATTTTCTGGTTTGTATCATAACCAGGTGTTAGTGATCAATCGCGCAAGGTGGCGTTAGTGTCTTGTAGAGTTTCGCCCTAATACGAGATCTACGCCCCCTACTGACAAAGCAATGAAATTTAAAGAAGAAAAAAAGACAAATAAACTACGACTCGTCGTAGCGCAGTTGGTTTAGCGACTGACTGTGGTTCGGCGGTCCCGGGTTCGATTCCCGGCGCAGGCTCTCGATTATTCGATCCCGGGTAGAAATTGTACCTCTCCCCTAAGCACTGAGAGGGGTACAGAAACTCCTGTTGTGATAAATGTTTCCCCCCACCATTTAAAGACAATGGCTTAAACCAGGACATCTGCGGACTCCAGAAACACAGCTGATAACTTAGTACAAAAAAACTGAACTTTGTGCCGGTCGTCACGCCCTGGACAAATGCCCCGCGACAAAGCGGCACTTGCTCTCGCACTGACAACCACATTTCTGTGTACACCTGTTTGGCGGTTTGGTCTCCTAAGATCCCTGTGTGAGAGAGAGCTGGAGCAGCCCACTCGTGCTCAGCATCAAACACAGTGCGGTGGATCGGTACAATTGAGACGGCGTGAGCGCCTCCCCCCATTGGTCGAACGAAGATTCCCTCAAAACCACACTGTCACTTGACTCACTTCCATCAATATGCATTTTTTTAAATGATTTTTAATCGTGGTCTAACCTTTTACTGGTTTGATCTGACACAGGACGTTATTCGATCCGTACGCAGACACGCTAACCACAAGACAACCGGAAACCGCGAGGGCAAATCCGCTATCCAAAAGAAATTCGACACATGAAGACCCAGGAAAAGAAAGGGTCCCATTTAAGGACCGGTAGGTCATCGGAGGATATATACCTGTCCGGTTACCTCTACGTGAGCATACTACTCATTGGAGAGACTAGCTCGTTTGTTTCCAGTCTCGCCTACTGGTTTACCTGTTCGTTCGGTTCAGTTGGAAAGTTGTTCGCCATGGGATAGGACGTGGTAGAATGTCCGCCAGTGTCAAGTTTGCTCCAACAGAGCGTCCACTAGACGCGTGTGCCTTGCACCGTACACCGTAGGAAATACACAACACTAGTGGCGAGCTTCTACAATTGTCCTTTCTTGGACGGCAGAAGATAACAGTGATCCTGTTTATTGATTATATTCGATATCGTGGTCGATTTCAATTGACATCGCGTGGGACCGCCTGCATCGCGTAACGAATTAGCGTTTGTTGAAACGGCAACGCTGATTAAGTCTTTTCATTTTTTTTTTCAACGCGACCAAACGAATTACTTTGTAACCGAACTAGTAAGTAATTTCGTGGACACGTGTTACGGCTGTCGCCAATTATCTGATGTACTGTATTTATTTTTTTGTCGTTATTCAAATTTGTGGTTGCGTGACTTTTTTTTTAATGAGAGGCGTCCCCCCCCCCCCGCTCCCCGTAAACCTACAACACGTGTTACGTCATTGCTCATTGCATCCCCGCGTGTGAGGTACGAAATCGTGCAGTGAACCAATGAGCGGTCGAGGTTCCCGAAAATCATCGCCGCCCGATAGAACGCACCACGCGATTGTGTTGTGTGCTAGGTACGTGAAGTCACGGTGAGTTGGTGGAAATCTTTTCTCGATCTTGGGGAGAATTGTATTTTCGAAGACGGTGCGCTTTTTTTCTTCTTCTTAACTGACGGCACGGGCGTCTCTCGAGCCCCGCATGCCGCCAATGAGCGCTCCGATGGCTCTGATGGCTCTGATGGCGTCGACCTAATGAGGACGTTTTGAGCCGGGACAAACGATCGTTCGGGCCGGACCTTTTTTTTTCGCCTGACGGTAGCTGCACCTGTGTCGGCAACGTTAGGCTTCTCGGCACCGATTGACGGTTCGTTAACCTAACGATCCTCTAACGTTTCGATATAAGAAACGTTCTCTGATCTTCCGTTAGTGGCGCCACGCGATTCATACCTTGTCTTAAAATCACGACGCTTGATGTCCAAATTGTGAATTCGCCGTATTGGGAATTTTTTAGAATACGGTTTTTCTTTTTAATTTTGTCAGGAGAAATTTAAATTTATTATTTTCATTCGAATACGAATTTCTTTTTTATTTTTTTTTTATTCACTGAATTACATTGTTTTTACAAAAAACAATTAGAATTTAAAAAAACGAACTGAATCACAACAGGAGTTTCTGTACCCCTCTTGGTGCTGAGGCACTATATGAGGGGCACATTTTCACCAGTACCCCGGGGATCGAATAATTGAGAGCTCACGCCGGGAATCGAACCCAAGACTGCCGAACCTCAGTCAGTCGCCAAACCAACGAGTCGTTTATAAAATTTAAAAAAATTTAACAACTTTTCTTAGTGTATTATGGGATAACTATTTCAATGACCATGTCCAATTTGTTGGTTTCCATCTCTTTTAAGAGCATGTATATATTTAATATTATCGTTGAATGTAATTTTCGAAAAAACTAATTCGAACATTTTTTATCTTTTCAGGAACATATTTCTTTAATGAAACGCGCTTCAAAAGAAACTCTTCACACTTCATAAAGCACCATTTTTGCAGTGGGCTGATTCCAGCTGTAATAGTTCGTGATTTTTCGGAGACTAAGTCCACACACTAACCGGAAGTGTAAAAAATTAGATTTCTGATTTCTGACTCAAGAGCCGACTTCAAAGGTGACGAGAAAAGAAGAAATCCTTCGACGTCCAACGGCCATCTCTTGTTCAAGTCCCATCACCGCCATCGTGCGGCAAAAGAAGAGATTCTTCTAACGCGCGCGCGAGATCCTCAAAAGAAAAGAAAAAATGATAATTGCATCTCCGGAAAAACGATCTCGACCCCGACTCTTCTTACCACTCGTCACCTTGGCCCGAGTTCATCGCCTGTAGCGGCGGCGTGCCGCGAGGGGCGCGTTGTCAAAACCGAAAAACTCGACTCTGACGTCATCGGCCCACGTGCGGCGATCGCCTATTGGCCGAGAGTCAGCGCGCGTGTGCGCACATTTTTGTCTGTCGACGTAATGCTTGTTTTTTCTTCGACGAAAAAAAAATAATTATGGTGATGAGCCTTGATGCGCTCTTCTGGGCGAAGCGAGTTTCTGTAGCGCTCTGAAGGAAAGACGAAGAAAGAAAAAAATACCCCGTTGTCGTTCGTTCGAGAGACGTCGCTGGCGTGGTTTCGTTACGTCAGCCATTTAACGGGAGACTTGATGACTATCCTTCCTTCGCGCCCACCTTTCATCAGAGAATCTTACATCGTCGCTTGGTACAGGTTTCCCCAACCTACGCTTACAGCGAATGAGATCTGCCTATTTCGTACAGGATGTGCAATTAATATGATCGAATCATCAATGTGACACAACAGGATTTCGTGCGCGATTTTAATGGGACCAATGTTTGATCAATGCATCTTTGACGGATCCAAACACTTCTATTTTCGTCATAAAGAGATTTAGACAGGATCCTGATTTTTACCCGTGAGAAAATAATTAATCGATGATTTCTTTATCGACCACGAATATTAAAAAAATCGAGTGACAACTTTTTTTGCGACTTCGGCATCTGAAACATTTTTTTTTTCAAAGGATTATTTTTTATCTCTACTCACTCTGATTAGGACATATCTGGTGTTGGAGCCAGGAATGTTGGTTACGACTTCCGCGAGGATTATGATTTATTGTCGCTAATTTGTGTGTGCGTGTTTCCCCGTCTCTAGACGGACGGTTCAAACTGTCGCAAGTTGTTAGAAAGGCATCATCGGTGTCGTGTCATCTATCGTCAAAAATGACGGACTCTGGTGGATCGCGTCACTCCCACAATTCCTTTCGTCTGTGGGCCAAAGAGAATCTGACGCCCAAGGATTTCGTCAAGAAACATCCGTTACCGCAGGTGAGCTGCATCATTTTGTATTTGCCAAGATAACTTTATTCTCCTGATACCCAGTTTCCACTGATCTGGCTGTGAAATGTTACAGACGTTACCATAGTACATAAGTACAAATGTTACAGACATGTGAAATGTGACTAATCATCGCCTCTTTGGAGAACGAAAAAAAGCAAAAGTTTGTCAAAAAATAAATATATCGTTAACTGTACCATAGTAGATTACAGGCAGCGCCTTAAAACCTAACTATCTACCACAGAAAACAAATATATAAGAGGGGATTATGTCGTCTGAGCCTATATAAGCGAAAGAAAAAAACATAGGAACGAGCCCAGGACACTCTGGGATTAAACGACGAGTCAAGTGCCAGCAGGGAGCTTCTTAATGAAGTTAGAGAATTTTGTTTTTAAAATTTCGTTAGATCGACGTACCTTATCGAGCGCTTTGAAAAACTCAATGTTTTCTCGAACGCTTTGACAAAATGATTTTTACATCAAACTCGGTTCATGAAATGTGCTTTGAAAAAAATTCTTATTCTGTCAAACGCTTTGACATAATTCATGAGGTGCCGAACGCGTTGGCGAAATGACGATGCGTAACGTTGATATCTTGTGTCCAACTCTTTGAAAGTTTGATTGTTCTGTCGAATTCTTTGAAAAAGTGGATCCGTGCGCTTTGAATATATTCCTGAACATAATGTTAAAAGGAAGCCGGGTATCAGATACACGTAAACATATGAGAGAAAATATTAAAAAACTTCCAAAGACATAACCCAGCAAATCATTGTGAGTTTGTCGCGTTCGAGGTACTGTCACCAAGTTCCCAATTTGGTATCTGATGTCATCACTCGCTGCGTAAATTGGCGTATAATAAAAATAAATGGCGTGATTTATTCAAATTGACCTTTCAGAAATCGTTTCACCTTGGAGTATAATTGAAACATCCACAAAGTTGCATGCCAATAAAAGTATAAAAAGTTATGTTGTTGCGATCGAATTATTGCTACTCAATTTATTTGAGAGTAGGAACATACAAGTATTTAAAAACAATCACACATCGAATAGAATTTCTATTTCAAAGGTCAATGTTTTGGTTTTCACAGCATATTTTGAGGAGGAAATCGAAAAGTTTAAAATGCTACATGCTAACCTGATGATGTGGCGCAATGACGAATATCAAAACATTGTCAAAGGTGAAGGTATTGCAATAGCTATTTATGTGTCTTCTGTGAGCTAAGACGAATTGCAAAGGAACAAACATTTTGTCATTGCGCGAAATTGTGAAAGATAGGGAAAACCAGTTTATTAAAATACTAGTTTTCAAATTTCAAGTGGTCTGCGAATGTTCCCCTGATAAAATTTCATTTCTGAAATGTAGGAAAAATGTGCCCTGCAACATTTGTTTATTTTCTCAGGATTTGGCGGTCAATCCTCTGACATTCAGATGCAATCACACACGCACGTTTTCTTTCTCAGTACAAACTAGTTTTTGACGACATTAGCGAGTGACGAACGATTTGACGAGATTGACAAGAAAACACATTCTGTTTTTTTTTTTTTTTTTTGTTAAGAGTTCGTGGACGAAATGTGGATAGTTTGGAATTGAACTTTCAGCGTGATTATGTTACGCCACATTGCACAATATACGCCTACGTATAACAGTAGAACCTCTTTTATAAGGACCCCTCTAAAATATCTCAAAATAATATAGAGTAAATCAAAATTACCAAAATAAATTCTGAACGGGATTTTAAAAAATTGTTCTTATTTAATATTTGATTTAGTTTTTCAAAATTTAAAAGAGAAAAGAAAATTCGGACGCCAAAAGATTTCAGATATTAATCGTCAAAGGAAAATGTAGAAATGGCGAAACCAGGTTCAAAGATCATCCAATCAGTATTGAAATTGGGCGCAACCTTTTGACTTATTTGAAATTTCTATACGTGTAGTTCGATGCAGCTAACCAATGACGCCAACACAATCGTTGAATATTAAATCGCTATTTGAAAATTTATATCAGGTGAGGAATCCGCTTACAAATCCGGTTGTATTTTATATCGGCCAACCTATGGCGGTCATTTCCTTGGCACTTCCACTCCCATCCCAATCAGTCCACCCCAATTGACCATAATCTCGCCTATCCCAATGACTTTGACCGTGTCGTGTTGCCCCCGATTGATGGAGACATTGTAGGCCAGATTGTTTCGCTTTGTTGGTGGGGTCTCCGGGCCACTTGGAGAACAAATGCAGTGACGGCTCGTCATTGGCGCCCGGGTGGCCGGGTCCCACAAAAAATGATACGTAGAAAAGAATCAGTAAACAGAACATTTTAGTGTTAATGTCGGAGTCATTCCTCAACTGAAAATCACACAGAGGAAGTAAAATGTGTGATAGAGCTGCATTTGATCGACGACAAAATACATCTCGCTCCCAAGGCCGCCAGTTGGCGTTGCTGTCACAATTGCATTGTCGAATGCAGATGGCCAATTGCAAATTAACCGATTGTCTAATAAAAAGTAAAGATGATTGAAAGAAATATCTCACAACTTCAATTGTGGTTTGGGACTCGCCTGACGATATGGAACCCAGCAGTTCTGAGTTCTCTATAAATAATAATAATGTGTTGCCAGTTTGCGAAAGATTCTTTATTTTTTATTATTTTTTTTTAATTCACTGTAGTCAACTGCACTACAGGATTTTGTGTACTCCCCATTTGAGGGGCACCTTTTCACCAGTACCCCGGGACCGAAATATTCGAGAGACCGCGCCGGGAATCGAACCCGGTGACCGCCAAGTCACAATACCGACTTTTTGACCTATATCTTGAGTCATGAACTTTATATCCATTGCACCAGATCCGCGATCGTTCCTGCGAAAACGGCTATGATCCCAGCACCCACTCAAAAGAAATCTTCACCGGCCGCCGCCAGATTCTTCACTTTGACCTCTTAGTCCAAATTGGGCGCGCGCATTTGCGTCTAGTAGAGACAATAGAAAATCGTAAATTCGCTTCCGCTGTTTCAGAAAGAGAAAAAAAATCACTCCTTTTTCTCGGATCTACGGTTATAAACGCAGACGCTAACAGAAACGGCGTGATACGGAACTCGTCTGGGTCGTGTTCTTTTTTTTAGAACAACGCCTGGAAATGAGGAAAAACTGTGTAATTGGAGGTGTGCAAAAGCTGTCGACGGACAGAATGTTGCCCAGCAAATACAGCCTTGTCGCTGCTAGGACAACGAGGTTCACGTTTTCAAATCCCTCCTCCTCTTGCCCACGCGTAGCCCATGTCCTCCGTCCCTGCACGACAAATGACAGTTCCGTGGCGCCCACACACATCGCTCTCCTAAAAATAAAAAATAAAAAAACCAGTCCGCCGAAAGGGAGCGCTCCTGAGGAACGACTTGCTCGACCCGTTTCGCGCGGAAAAATTCACTTTTCTATAATCCCCCTCACACTCCAATGTCCCTCCAACGAACGAACGGCGGTGGGCAGGTAAAAAAAAATGCCGAGTAGTGTAGTAGTGAAAAAATGAAAGAACAAAGCTCGGCAAAACTTTATTTTCTTTATTCTATACTAATCCGACGACTTATTTCTTTATAGTTTTAATTCTACGATACACAAAATATTTTAAGGCGATCCTTGTCATTTTTGTGGTAGGATTATTATTTGTATCTCTCGTCAGTGGTTAGAGCTCTAGGTTACTTCACTCGTTCATCATAGAACACAAGTTCAAATCCCGACCGAGACTTCAGCATTATTTAGGCCGAGTGAAATTCGTACGTGAGCTTTCCTTCGGCGTGGCGTGCCTGTGGGATATCAGGTACGAAATAAATGTCCCTACCTGAGCACATTAGGTAAAGCAAATTTATCAAGTCGCCCCTGGATGGGATTCACTGCTGAAAAGCTGGTTTGGAGTTCAACAAAAAATATTTTTAAAAAAGCGCGAAAGGATACACCGTGTCCAATAGGAGACCAGGGCTGCCCTCCAGACCATTTTTATCCCCCCTATTTTTTAACATACGAAATGCCCAACTGGTCCTACTGTAAGATGAGCCCAAGTTTTGGCGCAGCTTACAGCGTTTTCTAGCAAAGCCCGCTGAATGGTGCTCCAACAAAAGCAGATGGACACATCCATTACAATGATAAAATTGAAATTCGACAATTCGATAATGAAATCGTAAAAAGCTGCATTCCTTCATTCCTTCATTTAACCTTGACAGTTAGAAACGCATTCTTCTGCCTTTTTTTATCCCATTTCAAAAGGGTTTAGGACATCGCCTCAAAAATATTACCAGCGATTTTGCATTAGGTCGCTTAATTTGAGAAAAACTAATAATCATGTAATAAAATGTTTGTTAAGGGGGTGCACCGGTGATTTAACATCTTAACAACCCCCCCTCCCCCCCAGAGAGCGACCTGGAAATTTTGCCTAACCTAGGCTGCCTAGGAAAGGGGTATCTTTTACTTCTATTCCGAATCGGCGCCTATCAAGACACATTGGCCGCACTCGCGCCGACAATTGAACGTTAATTAATACAATTTGTTTTTTAATTAATTTCCGTCAAATCCGAGATTTGAACCCAGCATTCGGAAGCATGTAGTGACTCAGATGTTTTTGACCGGTTGTTCGCCCTGTGCAATACCCGCATAGTGTATCATCCGCTAAGAGCAGCTCTGATGGAACAAACGAAGGTGCAACGAACCAAATACAGACTCTAAATTGTCGAATTTCGGATATTTCGTTTCAATTGTTTTTAAGATTTATGATGGCGATTTTTTTTATTAGCACCTCTCCGAACTTTTTGATGAGTCTCAATATAAAAACGTACTTAAGTGTCTACACCGTGGCCCTGAAAATAAAATGAAATTGGTTTTGCGGGTTGCGGAATTTAAAGAGTCTCGACTGTGCGTGTATTTATACCTAAGGCCGCAAGTAGAGAGGAGGGGGAGGGTAAAATGAAAATAAATAAAAAATAAATGTTTCGCGAACAACTGGTTTAACAAGTAAATTATAGCTAGGCATTTCTTGGCGAGGAGTATTAATCCGCCATTAAGGTTGCGAGAATGGGGGTTGATATATAATTTGTGTGGGTAGACGCTCGGCTTCTCCCCCTCTTTCATCATCCTGTGGCCAGAGTTCAAGGCTGTTAACAAATGAAACCCTGTTTTGCCCTGAAACGCCCATCATGCAGCTACTAGCGGTAACAATTGCAACCTGCCGCCACCAACTATGTCAATAAATAACGAGACGCGCGCCACCTATTGATGCAGCTCAGCGCCCAAATATCAACCTGAAATTTTTTTTTTATTTTATTTATTTCTCTTCACTGTAGTCACTACACTACAGGATTTTCTGTACCCCTCATGGTTCTTAGGCACTAGTACCCCGTGATCTACCCGAGTCGAGAGCCCGCGCCGGGAATCGAACCCGGGACCATCAAAATTGGCGGAGGTCATATCAAAATTGTTTAGAAATGTGCCGAGGTTCTCAGGTAGATATAATACCTAATTTCGGCCCGAAGACTGAGGCGAAAGTGGGTAAGAAAAGGCGTTTCATCTGCTTTGAACGATGACAGTAATTATCCATCTCACCTCCGAATCGTCCCCACCTAAACCTCGCCTTCTTATTAAAGTGAGGGGGGTTTTCTCTCCATATCAAGACGTGAAATTTATATCGGCGTCATCTTTGTTTCATCGTTTAACCAAATTGTTTTATACAAGATATGAACAAGGTGTTTTTTGGTGGTGTAAATGGTAAACACATTATTTACACTTTCTTATATATTTTCGTTGGTTCCCCCATACACGTTAAGAGTATAGACGCTCCATATAAGGTTACATCGCAACACAAGCACATTTAGATCTTTTATATTCGTTGCAGCAGCAGCAGCAGCAGCAATCAAAAATTGTGTTTAAAAATAGGTCGGATACCTGCAATGAGTTAATTAACTGAAAGTTAAAAAAAAAAAATCGCCGAATGATGAGTCACTTGGTATCTCGATGTTTGATGATGACGTCGTTAAATGGATTTACCAGTTCATAGAAAACCATTTACCTCCAGCCCCCCCCCCCAACTCATTTATTTTGTTTACATTTATCCTCTTATTTAGTGAAAAGGGAAAACACGGGAAGGTCGTTAGATTCAGTTATTTATATATTTATTTTTCAACTCGCAACTTCTCCGCTCTGCCAAAAAGGAGGTTAATGGTGTTTCTCGTGTTTATGGCCTGCCATGAAATCAGGAGGGCATTAATTTAATTTCAATGGGTGTTTTTTTTTCGTTCTCTCTTTTCTGTCGTTTGTTTTTTTTAAAGTGGGGTAGCATTAATACGGTAGATAAGACCAAAACGCTTGTATTTCACTTCTAGCTTCCTGAGACCGAAGAAAAAATGTTTTTTTAGGATTTTAATAAAGAAAGCGAAATACCAAAATGAAAGTGCACCAGTAGCTGTTGAAGTTTTTAACTTTGCTTGTAACTAGTTCCTTACAAATTTAGGTAAGAGAAACTGTTTCGAAACAGAAAAAACATAAACATCTTAATTTAAAAATGTTGATGTATTAAAACACCTTTTGATTCAACATAATTTTTTATGAGGCACAGAAATAAATAGCTTTGCTGCATTTCTTAGATATAAATATAGAAAACGTTGGAAATCGATAATATCACATTCCCGCATTGGCTGTAGATGTCATGTGCAAATTTCTAGAGAGTGGGGTATCGAGAGTATATTATGGAGGGGGGGCTTGCTAAATTCGATTTTACTTACTATTCGATTGCCGAGCTCTTTTAGTTCCAAAGTTAGCTATCGCTCAAAAGACAGAGGAGGGTCCACTTTACTGTTTTTTTAACGAGGTGTGTGTGGGGGGGGGGGAAAGGCGCCCACACACAACTCACTCGGCCATGCATAAAGATGACACTACACCCTAGGCCGCGTATGTTAAGTGGGACCACGAATAGAGCTGTGGGCGTCGGTAACGTTCTCGAATCTGTACACCCTACACGCGCTGACGCAGGTTAATCGGACTACTATAAACAAGAAATACGGTTTAAGGTGTCGGGGGAAGAGAAATTGTCAATCCTACACGGTTGTTCGGACTTCTGGTAACAGAAGGGACGTGGGAGGCGTGAACAAAGTGTCGGCTCGTGGGTAGTTTCAATTGAACAATTGTGGCCCAAAAATTGTTACACTTCACCAAAACTAATCTCTTCATAATTCAGACTTCGACCATCAATTCACTGATTTTTTTCTTTCACATTTCTATTTCTGTTATATGAATATATATAGGTGGATCAATTACTAGCGATTCGGGCCAACAATGAAAGACTTTCAGTAAGAAGTGACGTTCATAAGGCACATGAATCGAGTGATATGGCTGCTACAGGCAGCGCCTTAAAAATAATAAAGTAAAATCTTTGACTTGTACTTGAAACATCTATATATATATATAAATGAATGTATGTGAGTATGTGTGTCCTTGATAGACTCGAAAACTACTGGACCGATTTCGATGATTTTTTAAAAAAAACATCGGTCATAGTCTCGGTCACATTGTTACAGTAACAAAAATGGAAAACATTCCCCGGATAAATTTGTTATTCGGGATAAACTGGTTTTAGCCTGCCTCTAGCGGACGTCTACTGAACTACGTACGAGGTAATGTGACAGTGCGGGCTAAAAAATTCCCGGGAAAAAGGGAAATTGTGTAAACGTGGCAGTGTGACCTGCGAAATTCTCTACTCGATTTTTTAAGACGTCAGTAGCCATCAAGATGGCTGCGACCATGAAAAATAAATGTTCAGCAGTTTCAGTTCGCAGTAATTTCTTCGTTCTTAACTTCGGGAATATGCCGTTATGAGACGTCACTTGGTTTTAGCCTGCCTATTTTCCATTTAACCGGAAGCCACAGCAAGGCGTGGCCCGGGTCAGCTAGTACTATATATTTTTTAAAACAAAATTACATAAAATATATTACTATATTTTGTCTTAGTCGTGATTAAATTAATGCCGATGTCATTTCAAAGACAAAAAACAATTTATATACTGTACTGTAAATGCGGCAACTTAACCTTAAAGGTGTTACCTTTTTTTCAGCAAATTTCGTAGGTACGCGATATATTTTTTTCAGACCTATTTGTGATACGGGTGGTTGTCATGTTTGTCTCAAAATCTTAATCTCACACTGATCCAAGCTTTGTTGTTATTTGTGTGCACCCAGGTGGCCCGCATTCACGAGGGTGGCAGCGGTTGCGGCTCCGGCACCCTGCAGTCGCCCATGCACGTGGACCTGCAGCAACCCTTTCTGCTATTTAAGTCATATTCATCCGTCAAAGTGCACGCCCGCAGTCTGCAGCCGGATAGTCGGGGCATCTCCAAGGAGGTGGGACCGACGGTGGCCATCCCCGAAGACTACACCGGTAAGTGATCATTTCAAATAGGCAAACTTTATGGCGAACAAATTATTTAAAACGAAACACGTTAGATGGCGCTCGAGCGAAAAAGTTGGTCACGTTCAGCAATCAAAATTCTCTTTTGAATTTGCAAACTATTTGACATCGTATAATAAAGTCACTAAGCGTGGTTTAAATTTTAAAGCACATAATTACAGTGCATGCGAAATGCCGAACACATTGTTATTATGATTTCGGTAACGTGTATTGCTGACGTTTTATGTCTTGTTTTCGGGTTATCCATCGGCACATTATCCACTACCAATATTTTGTAAACAGAGTATTTATATATATAATATTGCCACAAACGGTGGAGCAACCACCGAGCCGTGAATCCGAATCACTAACATTATTTAGACAATTATTTAGGATAAAAATAATTACTGTATGGCTGGTTCCAGGCTATCGATATACTTGGATCGCTAGTTCGACGATCGAAGTCACTTAAGTTTTGGAGATTGTTAGTTAACGAGGAGCGTCGTCGTTAACGTTTGGCAAAACACATGTGATTTTATGTTAGTCGATAATATTAGCTAACAATTGGGAACCTATATTCGGCACAGCCCTAGGATGATTTCGGCGATCGCAGCGCCATCCTGCGTTATGACGTTACGGTAGACTGAATCCTGGAATTACTTGGATAATGTAATAACTTAATTGTTGTTTCATTGGTATATTTTCATTGGTTTCAGATGTAATCATTGGTAAACCCCCTTAACAAACGTTTTTTTTTCGAATACCAATTCGTCCATCTCAATTGTGCTTGAGAGGATGCTCTCAACTTTAAATAAAATTCGAGCACGTGATTTCGGACGCTTGAGATGGACACGATCTTGACGGACCATTTATCTCAACCTCAAGCATATAATTGAAATTTCTCAAGTAACTTGAAGCATGCTTATAGTGTAATTAGGCTATTAGTTTCAATGGGAGTTGCGGTGGGACCATTTGACTTGCATTTTTCATACGTTAAAAAAACAACAATGAGCGACCATCACAAAAAAACCTTATTCCGTGTCGTACTCGCAAGTGTGAGTGGCTTTTCACCGTCTAGCCGCAGACGAGTGGCTCGGAAATGTGGGAGGAGTCATCGAAAGCGGCAGTAATTAATTGGTGTGAACAAGGTAGGCGCACTCGTGACGCCCGACTTCCTTTTTCATTTAATCGGCATTGTACGGACTCGATTTTTACGTGGAGTGTCTAATCGCTCCGGTGTGTGGCCTCTGCGAGAGGTGATCGAAAAGTACAGCGTACCGTTCGTTGAATCGTGAATACAATTTGCTTTCATGAAAATTCTACTCTGGCATTTGTTGCAATGAAATTATGGATTATACCATTTATACGATGGCAGCATATTTCGATAAGATTAATGTCTTGAGCAACTACCCAACAATCACTTAAGCAATGATTATAGTAGGGGATTTCCCCCATACTAAGGATTTCCTGAAGCGCGCCCAATAGTCGGTAGGTTGCAGTCAGTCGATGGACTGCAATCGAGAGTCGGCAGCAAGATCATCGATTGCAGTTCAAGCAATCGTCCTATATTTTTGTTATTACTACTATCAGCTTTATATCTACTATTTCGAGTGCTAATAATGTGGAAGCAACGAATGGGATGTTTATACAGTGTATTACACCATTTCTTTAATCCCATAAAATATATCGGGACGTTAGGCAAAATTTCCAAGTCGCTCCCTGGGGGGTTTTGAAATGTTCAATCACCGGTAAAACCCCCTTAACAATTTTTTTAATAAAATAAAGCAGACTCTGACCGTGGGATACGGCACTGTATGATTGCCGAACAACACGGGGCAGCAACATACTCGCCTGCCACCAGAAGACAGCATCTGCTAAATCTGCTCCCCTCACTTTGTCTCGTCGATTCGAGAACTCTTTTCCTTGCCATCTACATGTAGGTGACGCCTGTGACTCTCGGCCGAGTCAGTTTGGAAATTTCTAAGGTTTTTGTCGGGAACTTAATCCATGATCACGACACTTCCCAGCTGTCTGTCCTGGTGACAGGTGTAAACCGCCCGCCAGTAATTACTAAAATTAAGTTCTGCGATTTCCTATACTACAACCGACTGCTGATCACGCTGTCTGATACGTCATAGGAAATTGCTTCAGAGAAAATACTAAACAAGTGTCCGGTTCATCTATATATATAAAAATGAAAAGATGTTTATTTGTTTATTTGTTTCTTTGTATGTATATTCTTTATGCATTATTAAACCATTCATCCGATCACTATGAAATTTTGGGGATTTGTTCACTACATTCCCGATATGGTTTATGCCAAATTTTTCTCTCCTTCGATCATCAGATCGTACATTTTCTTACTTTTTGCGTATTCCCGCGAATCACTTTTGCATATTTTCGCGATCCCCAAATCAATTCTAGGTGTGCTCCCCCACTCACTCAGAGAAACCTTCAACCTTCTTCTCTCTTTTGTTC
>JAQGBY010004355.1:0-16810 GCA_034698785.1 Mycogona germanica | reverse complement strand
CGCGCCGGGAATCGAACCCGGGACCGCCGAAACCACAGTCAGTCGCTTAACCAACTGGGCTACGACGAGTCGTACAAGTTAGGTCCAATAATAAATTCCTGATTGGAGTTCGGGTCTCAGGTGTACATGGGTGGGCTTGTTCAGTATCAGGCGAGCCGAACACAAAAAAAATGACGTGTTCATCTAAGTGTTGACGCAATTTCTACCTCTTTAAATACGCGTGGCACATTCATTATAAGGAACGGCGGAAATGTGGGATGGTTTCTCCAATAACAATTCAATTTCGTCATTAAACAAAAAACATTCTCCGTAAACAAAAAAAAACATTCTCTGTTTAACCTTTTTTCCCCCGCCCATATCTTTTATTGCGAAATTCCAAGGAAAGAGGAAAAAAGTATCTGATTTTATATGCTCGTGTACCTATACGTATACAAACATCTAGTATTTCGAATTGTCGTGTTTTCAAGGATAACCCAATTCGAGTAGAAATGACATGAAATTGTTATGGGCTATAATTTCTCGTGTGTACTAAGGTCGTCGGTGTACAGACCAACTAGAAATCGATTAGATTCCGTCCTTGAATAGCTAATGTGACCAGTTGACAAACAGTTGTACTGGATTTATTGAATTCTCTGAATTAATTGCGAACATGTCAGTTTTATGTGCTCGTATCGCATTGCTCAGGTATCTTGGACGTCAAATGTCAAGTGCTGTCATGAAATGGATTTTTTTTGTTGCGTATTCATTCTTTATATCCCCCCAATTACATGTAGTTGGTCTTTGATTTTTCGTTAAGCGCTCGGTTGGACCGTTTTCGATGAAATTGTCAAGTACCTTTTTAATTAATTGCTCCTGCTATCTGGAATTATTTCATGTTTCGATCTTGTCCGGAGGCATGTTTTCGTGTTTACCTACAATTTCAACATGCAATAGTCTGATACCGATAACTGATAACGACTCAGCCGTCATTAAATGCTTTGTGTTAGCGGATATGAAAGGGCGAACAATTTGGGTTTTTTTAAAAGAAGAAATAGAAAGAAAATGTAGCTCCAATTTGAACGGTACATGCCCCAAACACAAATATGGGAGCAGTCGCAAATGCATATTCTTGATCCTCCTTTTTGGAACATTTAATATTTGCTTTTAAATTTAAGAGTCTATTAGTCATTTGGCATCACCCAATCCGTGTTGGCGATCCCTGTCTCTTGTCATATTTCCGCTCCAATTTTAATGCCAGGCCTGTCCTAGATGTCGTGTTCGACAAGAAAGGGAAGTTTCAACCTACATACTGCATATGATATTTATATTCATAATAGTCTGTAGTGTTCGAACCACATTTCGATTCAAGTTGACAAATAGTGTGTGCCAGTTTTGCCGAACGATTGATTCGTTTGCATTACCTTTGCCTGTCCTGATTGTTTAATGGATAGGCAGGGATCGCCAATAATAAAATGAGTAAGAATATGTACGTCATCACTTTTGTGTGATGACATATCCGACGTAGGGCGTTTACCCATAATTTGTATTATTGTCAGCTGATGAAATGCTGATTTGAAAAGTACAGGGACGAGATATGGCTCAGTTGAGCCGTTCAGACCTGCGCTTTTGACTTCAGTTAGTTCAATAGTTCAAAACTCATTACAAGATAGTTAGATAGAAGATTCTTCAATTTCTATAAAAGTACTGGAAATGTAATTGTCCAACTAGTTAAATTTGCATTTATGTTCCACTTCGGTGTGCAGGAATACGAATGTGTTATTTTGGTGTGATTGCAGTTTGGCCAGATGACAGCTGCCTAGCTCCACCCAAACACAATAAATAACATAATATTGTAAATCAGTCACTTATCTTGCCACAGATCTGATGGACATTTATGGCGTCTTGGTCGGTTACATGCGACACAGTAGCCGGCACCGAGATAGCTATTCTTACTAGTTAGTCTTCATAGCCTTGGCTTCGATCTTTTATGCAATATTTTTAAAAAAGGCTGCAGATGCTTAGGCTCTTACATTGACTCGTCCTGACTCGTATGTATGAGGCAAGCCAACCTTTGTACGGGTATGAGCAACTTGTGATTCTTCGGTCTAGACTGCGAAACACTTGCATATGTAATTATAATTTATGATTTTGTCCACGCAAGTTTTCTACCAGTTGCTCCGCTGTTTCATACTCGCTGTGAGCAACGTCTCCCCCCCCCCCCCAGTGGCACACATCCAAATTAAGGTCAAGTTTACTTTTTCACGGAGCCTCACTAAACAAACTTTGGTACTCGAGGGTGCCGGAAATATTACCGGATAAGTTATTCTTTTCTTCCCTCTCTCTCTTACTCTGTACTCCGAATTTAGCTCTGTTTGTAAAAACTAGCACAACTTGCGAAAACCGTATTGCACCCCCCCGAAGTATTGAGAACGGAACATGATTCAATTCATCCATGTACTACATAAACATGTACCCCGTTGTTGCTGCAGTTTAGTTGATTTTAGGACTGACTCGGGTTCGATTCCCGGCGCGAATCTCGTTTTTATTCGATACCTGGGAGTATTGGCGACGGTGTGGCTCGTGTGGGTCGCGTTGGGACATCAAATGTTATGAAAATAGATCCTATCTGAGTTAACATTTGCTCGATTTTCTCAGAATTTTTTTTTTTCAATTTCTAACGAGGAACTAGAGACGTTTTTCCTGAAAACGGTTTGCTCAGGTTCCTGTTGGAAACGACAAATTGGAAAGTTAGAGCGTCACACAAACTTGATACTAGTTATGAGCTCAGATATTTTTCTAATGAAACGTGAAATGACGAACGACTCATTGACCAGTTGAGACTCGGATCTTTAGTATTTGCCTTCCTAGTCGAATAATCATGTAAGGGTCGAAATTTGTACGCCTGTCCACTATCGGTTATGCTGACGTCATGTCGAGCCCACTGTCACAACCTTCTTACGCCCGTCTTCAATAAAGCACTGTTGTATTTCAACCGTGGTTTAATGAAGACGTCACCTTGCGTCTGAAAAACAACAGTCGTCATTCGATTGTGCTTTATTACGGGTGTTATCACCACACCCCTGTTTGTGGGTTTCCATTCCCGATCGTCAGAGTTTCTTGATTTTATTCCGACGTGAATCTGAATCGGGATCGGCCAGTTACGCGACAAACAATTCCGTTCGAACGAGACAACGATTAAACTTATTTTTAAAAAATCGGGGCGCGTTCTCAATTTTCCAGGGTCCGGCGTCCGTTTGGTGGATGCCGTAACGCCGATTTCAGGTCGCGCGCACCGCCACACGCCTGGCCCATATATGGAAAACGGTGTGCGGCGGCACGTGCCAGGCCTGGAGGCGGTGACGTCACTGGTTGGCTGCTAAACGCTCGTCTTGTTATCTCAGGCGCCTGTTGTTGTATATACAGCCGTGTCGGTGTGGCTGCCCGTGCGCGCGATATGCTCGCGACGATCGGTATCAGCGCTGCCGTTGGCAGTGGCGATTGCAGCGCCACCACCACCCCCGCGTCGTCGACCAACGCCAAGCGACCCGACAACAGCGACAGAGTTGCCGGCGAGAATCGCGAGGACCAGTTCACCGACGCGTGCCGTATCGTCGTCGACTCATCAACGACCAAATCGACCGATCTTCAACGCCGCTGTCCCGTCACACCCGGAGTGGGCCGCGCCTGTCCTCCGAGTCGTCGCCTACGCTCGCCGCCTCCGCCGGCACGCCACGGTCGACGCCGGATCGCGCCGGATCGAAGTAATCGCACGGCAGGGGGTGTAGCTCGGATCTGTGCGCCCGGCGATTGCACCACTTCGACCAGCAATAAGAAGTCCGTCCGCTGCGATCATCTCCGAGGCGTCGTCGTCGTCGTCTCGCCGGTCAGAGTTCGACCCGACCGCGCTGTGATCGATCGCCAGCCGCGGCAATCAGATGCCGTTTTGGTTGACGGTGAGTCGTCGTCACCCGCCGACGGGATCTACACAGCCGCCGTCGTCAATGTCGGGGAGGCGCAGAGTCGCCGCCTGGTGGTGAGTGGCGACCAGTTGCAGTCGCCCCTGTCGTCCCGGCGTCTCCAGTTCGGACAGCTCAACGCCAAGTTCGACTCCAGCGTGTGTCTGATCGGACACGATTGGGCGACGGCTACCGCCACCTGCGGTCGCGACGCCGGAAGTAGTTCCAACTCTGACCTGACAAGTGGCTCGGACTCGGTCGGGCAGCAGCGTGTCGCCGGTATCTGCTGTCCGTGCTGGATTGAAAGGATTGGTGGTTCGTCGTCGTCGTGCGCGACTGTTGAGCGGCGGCGGTTCGAGTGCCGGATCGCGTGCTGCCGCTGCGTGCCGGAGCGGTGGTCGGCTGGCGCTGTGGTCGCCACGCTGGATGGCTGTTGCGTGGGACTGCGAGACAAGAGTGCCGAGTTGACACGACGGATCTGCCGGCTCTATGTGGGCGGTGGCGCGCCACCGTTGCCGCTGCTGCTGCCGCAGTTGCGCCGCACCACGGACGGTAGTGGGACGGCCGGTATGCAGCTGCGCCGGCGACCGTGCTCGCTGGTCGGCGCGCTGCGCGGCGCCTGGAGCGGGTGCCTGGCCGCCTTCGGGTTGGGCGGACAAGGGGACCATGGCACTGGTCGGGCGGAAACGGAAGCGTCGGACTGCGCCCACGGTGAACAGACTTGCGTTGCGCCCGGGACGTCGCCGGTCGTTTGCAACGGCGATTCCGTCACTGTTGCCGGCACAGAAGTTGTTGGTCCGCCGGTCGCCGTCTCTGCTCCTTGCGTCAAGGTAAAACACATTCGATGACGAATTTCCATACTAGTTATGAAGATTCAGTCTAATCTAGCAATGTATTTTAATTATTTGTAATTTAGTTCAGACTGGTTACCAATGTAAGTACGAAACACGGTCTTGCTCTACCTAATTATTAAGTTTTTAATTGTAAACATTCCCAGTGCCAAAAATATACGAGTATATATTTTGGTATATTAATTTCAAATGTTATAAAGTCGTCCATTACTACTGCAAATTATGAATCATTGCACATCGAAAAAGCGATAAAAGAGAAAGTTTAGGACTCATTTATAGTGCAGTTGACAAAACAGTTTTCGATTTTCAAAACAATTTTTTATTTATTTCATCCTATATGACTTTCAAACTTTTTATCTTCAAAATGCGCGAAATGTTCGACTGGACACCTATTTATTTTATTTCGCTGTCAAGTCTTTGTTGTAATCTCAAGAGTCGATAGGCAATTGGCATAATTGATTGGCTGAATTCGAGAGGTGGTAATTAAACTGGAAACACGTACTTTATCTAGATTCTGATAACTACTGTTTCGCGGGGCAACTGCGCACACGTCTAGTGAACCTCTGGAAACTATCGGTGGCTCTTGACGATACTGTTACTGTGTGGCCACCAGTGTTGGCGGCTATTTTAGAAGAAAATTGAGCAATGATTTGAATTCAACTAGATCGATGCTGTTACCATTCTTGTATGGTTTGTTCAGTAAACACCCGGCCTCGCTGTCCGCGTAGAGACGAGCCGCCACTGTTCTGGGAATGCCTAGAGCTGCCCCCCCCCTTACTCACGACGACCGCGACATGTATTTTTTTATAAATGAGCTTTTATAACTAGTGGATTGGCGAGGAGTCGTTGGTACCACGACAACTACTGTAGTTCTGGACAGAATGGGTCAAGTACGTGTGGGGTGCTACCGATACCTACGTCACCCATACATCTATGTATTCACCAAGGTATCGGGTGCTACGCCACTTGCCAAAAATCCTGTCTGCCTGCCTGCACAAAATCCCAATTTTGTCACCAGAACTAGTAGGCTGCTGCCATAGACCAGTGCGCTAGGTATGCGGTCGGACAGCCCGCGGCGAAGCATCAAGTCGAATTCTTGTTATTGTTGACAATGACCTTTTACACCATGGCCATGGGGATCAGCTAGCCGTCATCAATCATTGCGATTCGTTCCTCGTTGGAAATGAATCGAGCACTTCTTGATAAATACGTGTGTGGGGGATGGGATGAGGTTTGACCCTATGGTCGACGGGAGATAGGGGGGAGGAGGAGGAGGGTCTATATTGTATCGTATTGGCCGCTTGCACGAATCAGGTGTCCGAATATTTATTCCATCGCGTCAGTGCGATCTAGTTTTCGGTGGAATTTACACTTTTAACTCGAGGTTAGGTTTAAATTATAGAACCGGTTCGAAATAAGCGAAAATGGCAAACTGGCTGACACGAATTTGCTATTTCATTGCAACTTTGGTGTACCGCCAATGTCAGGTCGCTTGCCAGTTTTCGTGTTGCAAGTTCGCCTTCTCGAGTCAACTTGTCTCTCTCGGCAACCCGTGTGGTCGTCAACACTTGTAGCCAACCTATACACTCTATGTACTATTTTGCCAGCCTGGTCGCCTCTCTCAGCCACGCTTTGTCCCAATTTGAGCGTTTAAAAATAGACCTTTTTTTCCGGAATGCCGGAGTGTGCCCTACTTTAGAGTGTTGGATATTTGAGGCATGTCCTAATCAGCGTTCCGCTTTTCTAATTAGATCTTCGATTTCTATGCGCCCATTAAGTAGCGATTTAATTGATTGTTCAAATTCAGTGACAAGGAATCTAAAAAAAAATTCCCGGCCATGAGGATTATCTGTGTTTTTTTTTATTATCGAAATGTCATGTCTTGTCAAAATGTTGATGTCACCAACAGCGAATCAACATGTTCTGTAGAATCATCACGTTGTAAATAAATCATTCAACTGTCATTTTTTTAAAAAAAAATGAGGATAGATTAGATTTTGGTAGACTGCAATGGGGTTTGTTAAATGACAATCTTGTGGGGTTTTTCCCTCACACTGGTGTAGTTGAGGTCACACGATATTGATATTGCTTGTTTACATCCACGGATTAGTTTTTGCACTGCTCGAGAGAATTGACTCCTAACGATCTAAAATGTGTAAAAGTGTCTGTATTTTTCCAAAGAAATAAAATATCCGCGACCAACACGAGATTAAACTCAGCAATTGATGGTTGATTTAATGTATAATGAAATTTAAAATATTTTTTAAATCACCGTGGACAACTGTATACAGTGTATCGAATTATATATGTAATATTTCGCGATTACATGTAATAATAGTTGATGTGTGAATACGAATTAAATTAATGAGTACAATCCATCAGTTGCTGTGTTTATCTCGTGTTGGTCGCGGATATTTTATTTCTTTGGAAATCTTCTTAAATATATTAAAACACAACCTAAAAAAACAATCTTTAACGAATGTAAAAGTGTACTTGATTCAATAGTGGAATTTAGATTAATATCAGTGATCGGGACCGCATTGATGTAGGCGTATTATTATTATTGAAGTTTCTCTTAAAATGAATGACACTTTATTGATCGATTTACAACGGTTAGATACTTGATTTATTGGTTAGGTATTTTTAAAATTTTGTTATTTCTGCTGGTAGTTGATTTATATTTGTTGAGTAAATGTGAAGGCGCCCTTTCCCCAACATTCCTTTTTAGCTTTGTACCTTAATTAATTGGAACTTTATGACGATTGGGCAAGTCCTCAATTTGTTGGAAGGGGGGAGGAGGGGAATCGGATCAGATCAGCGTACCCCATTTGTGATTGCTCACCGCACACGCCTATTTATATTCCTCTATTCTGTTGTCGCCAAAGGAGATGCCAGCAGCAGCATGAAAAAAGCCAGCCAATCATCCGTTCATCGGCCTCATGCCTAATCGCTGTAGGTCAACTGTGTTTCTCGCCTAATTACTCTGTTCCGTTTTGACGAAACTAGCTGCTGCCTTGCAGTCATTCGCCAACAGTGGTGTGCAAATTTTGATCTTCCTGAACCCCCCCCCCCCCCTGCCTCTCAGTACACATTCGTATCGTCGTCATTTCGATGAATTGCAGCTGCTCTAACGGATTCAATTTTCGTTTATTGAAACTAGAATTGGTCAACGTACGCGCTCGACACAGCAAACGGCGATGTCTAAAATTCAGATATGATGAACGTCTATTTACTGTTTCGAAAACCAGGAGGTGGGTTCGTTTGAGGCGGGGGATCTCAGGAGGACGTGTACAGTATTTTAGGCCTGTGGAACCTGAGAGAGAGGCGATCGGGGGAATGTCCACTGGAATATAATTGAAAAAGGTGTGGCCATCGGTCTGTTCGACGCGATGCCGCTGCCGCCTGTTGTCCCTTTTTTCTTTTTCTTTTTCTTTTTCTTCGGTGAATGTAGACCAGCCGCTTGATTTCTCAATCGGTTTTTATCGAAAGGGTTCATTAGCCAAGTTTCGCTGACCTCTTTACCACCACACCACCACTTGTGATTTTGGTGACCGAGCCTAGAAGTGTTTTTCAAATTCGTACGTCGCCAATTGTAGTAGGTTTACGCCCTGGAGGGTGTCGAGCAGTCGATTCTGCTGGATCGCTCTGGCGATCGACATGAATGGTTTTAGTGTCGTTTCGCCCTAGAAATAAGTTTCCAGAGGACAGATTCAAGAAATGTATATTCGTGTATCTTTTATATCTAACTCGTGTTTAATAAAACCTCGATCGGGTCAGAACACGTCATTTGAAGTCTAAATGACGTCCGCAGTTTGGATAATAATCATTACGATTTTCGTAATTGCATTTTGCGATTGCATTTTGCGATAATTGTTACACCAATCGTGTTGGATTACAGCATGTTTCTTTTCGAAGTAAATCAGTTTTTGGTTCCGAGTAAAATGGCAAAATTGGAGGCACGTACAATTAAAACGTACAGTACTCTGTTATTGATAATTGACGATAACAAATAACGATAACATGGAGAACTGTCACACCAATTTTATTTTCCACATAAATCCCGAGATTCTTCCTTTTTAACGAACATTCAGTTAAGTTATTTGAGCTGCCCTTTGCCACCAGGCGGCGCTCATATAATTGCAATTTCCGACATTTGGCAGTTGATGATTGTCGCTGCTCGACGCGGAACACATAATAAGCAAATAAAATATTGATTGTCATCAATAGTTCAACAATCGAACAAACTGTTTCTTTTGGGAACAATAACTGTCACGCACAGAGACCATAGTTTACGGGGTCAGCATTATTATTTCTGGAACCAACAATTGCCAAATTTGTAGATGGTGGACAAGTTCTGCTGCTTCGGGCACACATCCTGTCATTGTCCTTTGAGGAAACAAATTCCAGCGGGAAATGCACAAGGATGCCGGTGTTGGCATCTTCTAAATACTAAATATCGTTGTTGATGGGCTGACTTATCTTGACATTATATTTGTTTTCCGTCATTTTTCCTCTATCTTGATCTATTTCTGAAGGTGACGCTGTCGTCTGCGCGCGCTTCGAAGCATGAAGCAGCGAGATTGATTTGCATAAGGGTTTTCGTCCATTTCTCAGCCGCAGCCAGTTGTGGCCGACATCGATTTGCGGAAGCTTCTATTTGGTCACGGGTTGTCTGTTATTTAATACCGTGTGGCCCATCTGATTTTGTATCTCTTCGAGGTAATTTTTCTAGATCTGAAACTCGACACCGTGATTGTCTCGCTGCCGTGGAAAATGATCCGAACGCCTCGCATGCCTTCCGCCGCTAACTGCTAATTTGTTGCCATTGTGAGCCATTGCGTAACCAATCGTTAAAAGAAACCCCGGGGATATGAATATTATGTAGTTTTTGGTATGATTCGGACACGGAACATTCATCTTCCTTGTATTGGTTCAGCTTGGGTGGAATAGGGTATATTAATGTCGTTTTCTCGACGGGAGTTCCGCATGACGCGCTCATCTAAATATATTTGCTAAATACATGTCTTTGTTGATGTTTCAGGTTTTACTTTTCGACACCCAATATTAAAAAAGGATTCCTCATAATTCAGGGGCATATGATGATACCCTAACTTCCCAATCTAAAAGGAAACCCCATAGAATTAAGTATAATGGAAATTAACTATGTGACTAGAAA
Organism: Mycogona germanica; assembly: GCA_034698785.1. Lineage (NCBI taxonomy): Eukaryota > Metazoa > Arthropoda > Diplopoda > Chordeumatida > Chordeumatidae > Mycogona > Mycogona germanica. Next base: position 6,848 of record JAQGBY010004355.1, on the reverse strand, counting down.
CGTCAGCGTCGAACGAAAATAAAAACTGGTTAAAAACTTGCGGTTTAGTTGGACTCGAACTTTGATGTTATCAGATCTTAGACCGTATCTGGTTTTTGAAGCTGTCAGGAAACAATTAACCAACCATTCGAAATGAAGTGTCAGTTTAATTTTTGGAATTTGTTAGTGTTTTTTGTCGACTATATATTTATTTGGGCGACAGGAAGTTTTTCATTGTCTTGTACAAAGTTGGAAATTTGGAAAGAATAATTTTTCGTTTAGGCCTCTGCATAACTTAGACACATTAGAAACTTCGGCTCACTTTCGGTTCTTAATCTTCAATTAACCTCAGCAATACAACGTAATTATGTCAAATTCTTTAGAATTTTATTATCTGAAATGTGGGTTGCAATTATGAGTAGAATGTAACACCAAACGTAATTATACATGAACGCATGAATAAACAAATTTGTATGACAAATTTCACTTAGCTCTTATTACAAGTACCGCACATGTTATGAAGTTGCACATAAAAACTAATGACATTTTTTTAACTGACCCATATTCATGTGCAGGATTTTATTTTCAAAGCCTTGTCTATCGAAATGTGTACACTTATCTTTGATCTGTGCCTGCTGTTGTGCTGCTACTCGGTCGAATGCCTTGCCCTGATCCATTGCCATACTTGTACCTACGAGAATAATGTGCGGCCTCGGCCACTTTAGGCTCTATTTGTGAACAAAGTCGTACTTTTCGAATCAAATTTAGGTGCATCCTATTCTTGAAGATAAGATACGTGGTTAAAATCTGGAAGAAAAATCAAGACAGTTTTCGATTTAGGTCTTAGAACGTTTCCAGTGCTTGGTGGTACTCCTAACCGGTTTTTTTTTAAATACAAGAACGATAATAGATTAGCAAACATTTATTCCATAATTATGAGGTGACGTGCAGACCCCTCGATATTACGATACCGAAATAAAATTTTGCCCATTCGAACGGATTAATAATTTATGGTGCTCTACCGAACAGGTATTTCTTTTAAGAATTGTTTTTTAAAAAAAATCAAGGCGCTACGTGCTACTACTTGTTGTCGATTTTGTTTTTGGTGTTCTTTTTTCACCTCTGCTGCAGAAACATTCTTGGCGTCAGGATGACTATGCTAGTGGCTGCTCCCGTGCTAAGGCAAAAAATAATTGGGGCAACTGTACTGCCTGTCTACTTGGCTACCTCTAACCTCATGAGACCCCCCTCCATCCCTCCGCTATTTGGTGCGAAACAGTTCTGCCATCTTTTTCTCGCTGTGAGGCGCAGACTGGACGCCTGGCACATCGTCCGCACCGGTAAACGTCGTTCGGTTAATTTTAATCGATTTTCAGGCGAGTTGGGGGATTCGAACGTAGAACACAATCTTAATATTTTAAATGTCTAATTGATATCACTCTGACGGGGGATTTCGACCCCCAAATCAGTCGGAAGTACGTCACCGACTCGGAATCTGACATTAGAGTTGGGTTGTGTTCAGCTTTCCTTCTGTCTCTTTTTGGATTATTTAGAGTAGTGGTCATAATTTATGTGTGAATTTATGGCCTAGGTTAGGCAAAGTAACCTGATCACCCTCATGGATCGATGGGGAGATTTGAGGCCTAGAAAGGTGGTAATCTTTCCCCACAAACAAACATTTTTTTTTTTTTTTTTTATTTCAGTGACACCATTTTGATAATTATACAATTACATCATTTATATTTGTGTAGGAATCGGTGACACGAAGGTTTTGGGCCCTCTCATTGCATACGCAATTTGTGAGGGTCCCACATTTGGAAATTTACAAAATAAAGTTTAATCCCGAGTATATCCGCAAGTGACTTATTTCAAGTATTATTATGACCGCAACAGTAATTATTAATATATCATTCAAAATAAATTAAATAAATAAAACAAAAGAAACTATAACTTATACATTGGAAACTAGACAAAAGTCAAACCAGACCTGTATACATTGAAAAACAATAACATAGGCAACAAAAATAAAAAAGATAATAGTAATAATATTAATGACATGTCCAAAAAGTGTCCAAATGATAATTATCAAATCATAAGAGAAAGAAGTAATTTTGTCAACAATACAATAATCAAGTTTGCACATGAGTTAATGATCCTATGCGAATATAATGTCGAATTAATTTCTTTCTTGAAGTAATCGATACGTTTTCAAAAGAGAGACCAGAGAGATTCATTATCTGTGCAACAGCAATAGTTACTTCTCTGCCAGTAATCATTAGGCGAAAATTAGGGACAATATAACGTGCATTTTTTACATGCCTCTTTTACCTCATTTTGTTTTAAAAGTACAAGGGACTAGGGAGGGTCTGGCGAGGTTGTGCTAGCTCGTGCCGATATTGCTTGCAAGTGGCGTTACAAATGGCGCGGCTATGGAAAAATCGAAGTGGAGAGGAGAGAGGTTACAACATTGAGGTTGGTTGGTTTTAAGTGGCGGACTTGTTTTTACGAGACATAATAAAGACATGACCGGCGGCGACCTTCGAATTTTAAAATATAACCGCTGCTAATTGAGTTTCTCATTTTAGAACCGAAATCTGTTTTATCCGATTGAATTTTTTCCCCCCAATTGCCGCAGTTTGCGTAGAACTTGTATCTTTGCCCGAATATGAGAGATGTCGAGTGATGTAATGGTCAGCATGTTTGCCTCCTCTGCCCGTGATTGAGGTTTCGATTCCGGTCGACACCTTCGGATTTTTTCGGGCGAGAGAAATTCTTTCCCACACCTTATTTCGGAATGGAGACAAAACGTGACCCGTGGCGGTACGATATCAGGACACTTCAAAAGATCCCCTTTCCTAGGTAGCCTAGGTTAGGCAAACTTACCAGGGGTTTCTTCACTTGGTAACTTAAGGTTTTGACTTTCGTAAATGGTGTGGTGACCATTACCCCAGAATTAGATATTGTTGCCCTGTCAAAGGGATTAAATGTTATTTTTCTGTCATCGTTTTGTCAGTGCTGATTGAGAGAAAATTATTTAAAACCCGTTAGGTTGCTATACAGTTTGGTATTGTGTTTCTACACTGGAGATACCAGGTGTATTTAAAATAAACAATTTTTCGGTTGGATGCACACTTTGTACCAATTTTGTGAATCAGCACCTGCATTCAACAGAGCTGTAAATGCATTCAAAAATATTCGCGATTTTGTGATTGCGCATTCCACCTGACATTGAAGTTGGTGTGTTTTTTTTTTGTGGACCGTTGGTCATGTGGTGGCGCTGACTACCGTTTAATTCTGGCGGGTGGAAGGAGTGGGTTGTGCCCTGATAAAAAAGCAGGTACCTCTGCAACGGCTAGCTGACCTTCAAATCTCATTCCTGAATTGATAACTGGGCGTGACTTGGCGGAGGTTAATTACGTTGAACTCGGGTAGCCCACTTGACGGTGAGTCCCTCTCACCCATTGTTCGCCGGCAACTCAAGTCACTTTTCTTTTACAGCTCCGTGAGTCTCGTCACTGGCACAGGCCACAGGAGATGGAGTAGTTAGTCGCCACCACGTAGTCGCTCGCGACTGTCGCCGTGGACTCTGAATATGTGTCACGGGACAGTCGGGACAGTTGGGACAGGACGACAACTGCTCCTCTCCTCGCGCGCCTCCAACTTTGGCATCGAAAAACGGCGGCAGTGACGTTGTTCGTCTCGATATATTTTAGCCAGTGATCAGTTTTGAGTTAGTCACGATAGTCTAAAAAATTATTTAGTGGCATGGCCCGACGTGGTCTGCGTGGTAAAGATCTACCTGCTCGCCCATCTCTTTGACGGTGCTCACAAAAGAGAGCCTCCACCTCTTGCACACGAGAACGTCTCCGCCTTTGCCTATTGTTTTTTTACTTTGGTGGTTGTTGTTGTTGGACTTGAACACCATGACTGGTGAGGGCCCTTGTAGAACGTCAGATGTAGAGGTGTGCGGCTGCTTAAATTGTTGCTGATATTAAAGAACATCGTGGTTGGTGCATTTGCTGCTCACTGCACCTGAACGTGACAAGAGTGACGTAGTTCATTCGAAAACCACTAATAGACGAGGATGCTATAAATATTATGATTTTGCATGCATCCAGAAAGCAGTACGAACTTGAGATGACATTGGCCAACCCACTGAATAAAAATAATCCTGTTGCTGAAATTGTTTATAGTTTTTTTTTATTGCAGCAATAAGTTTGTCAGACTGGTGCTAACTCAACCGGGATATTTCCAACATAGTACTCTGTTTTTCTCCAAAAATTATTTATTTATGTTGATGTGATGTCGAGTTTTTTTTCATGAGCTGTTGTGAGGTCGATCGAGATCAAATATTGCGTCACTTGTGGTCGGGAACCTGATTTTATTTTTTGTTTCGCACCAAATTATGTACAATTCGATTCTCATTCGATCCCCCATATCGCATCATGTGATAAGAACAACACGACAAAGAATAAACAAGCTAGTCTTTTGTGTGGGGGGGGGGGCGTTCGCACTTGAACTTAGGCCACCAAACACCAACAGGTGATTCAGACTCATCCGATCGGCATTAGACGAACGTCCGTCTTCATTTTTGCAATTTGCATGCTCGACCTTTGGGTCGGAGAGTCGCGTCTGTCCGTTCCAAATATTTCCAGGCAATTTTTTCATAGTGAATTTGGTCGCGATGAAAGCGAAAAATCAACGCGCCCCCTGCACACGGGACATTTTAAGAATTACTCATGACATGATGTAGCATGGTTGCGGGGGATTTAGTTCGCCGGAAAATTGATAAAATCTGACTCATATAAGCGAATGTGACACACCCCCTATCGCGTCTGCCCTTTCATGTAGGTATTGCGGATTGGCAGTCTGTTGATGAGAGGGTGGTGGGTTCGAATTCGGTATGATGATTTGTCATTAGAAATTTTTCGGGGAACGCTGGGATTTATACTAAACCGATTTTGTAAAGTGGTTCTTTGAAAGAGTTTGATGTGATGTTGTGAGTGACCAGCAATATACAAGTAATTAGTTTCTTTCAAGACTTAAGTTATTTAATAAAAACGTTGGTAAAAAAAATTATGATTTCGAAAATCTTTTGATTTTCTACTAATTTATTCAAATCGAAAGAAGGTCGCGGATCTAATAAAATAGATTCTGCTATTCCACTTACCTATATTCACTGTACCATATATAAGTAGTACCTCGCACTGCACTTGGTTAAAAATTGGTCCACTGAGTTCGCATTTAAACCACTGGGGTTCCTGTTCGTAAGCAACAGTTGGTGGCGCTTTATGAATATCAATTGGCAAGCAATTGGCAGGATCAATGTTTTGACTGTTAATTATCGAACCAGTCGCGCGTTACCATTGACCGGAAAACGTAACAATAAAAATAAAATTTGAATATTTAATTTTACTGATAATGAAAGTATAAGTTCAAAATTGCCTCCGCAACTTTGGACGAAAGGCTGCAGGACTATGAAAACGCAATCTAGTGGTATTGAGCTCTTTTAAACTAAACAATATTATTATGGAACAATATTGCTACTGTTCTGCTCGTCTTAATTCCAGCCATTATTTGTCATTCTATTGTGCGCCATTCTACTAATTGACCATCAAACTTTGATCTGCTGATATAATTATACAGCTTAGAAACGCATGTCCGGTTTTATTGGCGATAACAGTGACGAGAAACAGATCCAGCCTATATCGGCTCACTTCGCCGACTGGAAGTTCAATGGACTAGCCGTGCGATATACCATGTGGCAGAGGGAAACGTTCTCGAATATGTCATGCATGAGGTTGTTGAGCCGCGAGCCGAGCTGTTATTGCGATATTTATGGGTTAGTGATTCGCGTGTTAGTTAGTCTGGAATCTGGATTACAGCTAAAAATGGATTTGGACATTTAAAATTTAGAAAAATAATAGTTGTCGAATTAATTGTCGCTTCACGTTAGTTCACGCACACATGGTCTGGCTGAGCGATCGAGTATTATTGATACTTGATGGACTGCAAAATGTTGTTGTGACCGTTTTGTGGTTCGATTTTGTTTCGAAGAGACTTCATATATTTTCGTATAATGTCCTTGTCTACTTTGGTCATTGTCAAGAGCTTGGCAGCCACGTCACCTAGGTTGGCGCACCACGTCTCTGTTCCATTGTGCAGTTTCCAAACTGTAGCAAGAATCGTTTTTGACCTTCCGTTTCTTGAAACGATCTACTACTTGACGTGGTTGTCTCGTTCTTCACGTAGATCTATATACTATAACCGGGCGAGCGAAAGCAATTTGTGTCGAAAACGATGTGTGAACAATTTAGCGTGTAGCCTGTTCTCGTTGTTTGGCCCCCGCCGACAATGGAGTCGACCGCTGTTTATATATATGGAGCACATTCCCTCGGCAAGGTCTCGAACGCGACCTCTGAGCCTCGGTCAAAGCAACGGCGCCAATAAGAAAAAATAAAATAAAAAGATACGGGATGACGTAAGCGCTTCGGCCGTGTTGTGCTCGGACGCCAGGGCGCGTTCAAAAATAACAATTGCACTTTTGATTATATTTGAGCGTTTTCACTGAGGAGTTTGGCTCGGTGGTCCTTTCCACTTCCTTAGTGGCTTGTGAAATATAATTATACACATTTTTAGCCTGCTTAAGCAATTCCAAGACTGTCAACTTGCACACTTGGTCTGCGTTTTCACAAGTGTCCTTTGTCCTATGCAATATTTGAAATTGGTTACTTGTACGTTTAAAATGGCAACACTTCCGGTTGCACTAAGATCTATAGGGATGAGTCCTTAATAATAAAATATTCATAATAAATTTATACTGAAATAGGGGTTGTCTCCGGGACAGCACCGGACGAAAAAAGACGACC
>JAQGBY010004354.1:0-16813 GCA_034698785.1 Mycogona germanica | reverse complement strand
GCGCCGGGAATCGAACCCGGGACCGCCGAAACCACAGTCGGTCACTAAACCAACTGGGCCACGACGAGTCGTACAAAAAATCAATAAATTGATACTTTATTAACTCGCCGAATACTTGTTTCAGCAATACCGTAAGAGGAAATTACTTTTGGCTTTCACCAATTTTAAAGATTGTTACTCTCTATTTTAGGTCTCATCATTATTCCGGCCGTCTTTCAGCTGTGCACTCTGCCCATCTGTCCAGAGACACCCAAATATCTGTTACTAAATCGTGGGCAAGATCTGAAGGCTCAGGAAGCTCTGGTTTGGTTGCGAGGAGATATCGAGGTTCATGACGAAATGGAAGAGATGAGAAACGAGGGAGAGGCCATGAAATCAGTTGCCAAGGTAAACTGCGACAACATTTCTCCAAAACTATGCTGAACTTAATAAAGCACCGTGACTTGGTGCTTGATCAAATGCAAGTTCTTTTCAACTTCTTGGGGTTGTTTCCGCAGGTGTCTCTCAAAGAAATGCTAGTCAATCCGATGCTAAGGATGCCGCTCATTATTAGTATGATGGTGATGTTAGCTCAACAGCTGTCTGGTATCAACGCGGTAAGTTGATTGGCTGGCGACTGCGGATTTCCAATGAACCATTCAACTGACTGATCAAGGGTTAACGAGCTCTACTTTTTCTTCCCCGCCTGCAGGTCATATTCTTCTCTACTGATATCTTCAAGTCGGCCGGTCTCAACCAGCAGGATGCTCTGTACGCCACCCTGGCCATGGGCACCATCAACGTCATCATGACTGTTGTGTCACTGGTCATCGTGGAGAAGGCCGGACGAAAGACACTTTTGCTGGTCGGACTAGCTGGAATGGACATCATTGTCATTCTGCTCACGGTCTGTTTGGCGCTCAAGGTCAGTCAAGATTTTATCCTGGCATTTGGCACAATCAAAAGCGAGAGCTGTGACACCGAAAGGCCGGATTTATCCTCTTTAAATTAACTTTGTTCCTTCTCTCTCTCACAGGGCCAAATCACTTGGATCTCCTATGTCAGCATTGTCCTGGTCATTTCCTTCATCATATGCTTCGCTTCCGGTCCAGGCTCGATTCCTTGGTTCCTGGTCAGCGAACTCTTTGGCCAAGGAGCGCGACCGCTCGCCACCAGCCTGTCCGTTACGGTCAACTGGTTGGCCAACTTTATCGTTGGAATTACCTTCCTGCCGCTGGCCGTAAGTCAAACATCAATTTGTAAAAACAAAACTTGTGTGAATTTATTTGTTGCTCGTCTACTCTCGATCTTACTGAAGTTTGATTTTGTATTCATGTAGGATGCACTTGGACCCTACGTGTTCCTGGTATTCGCAGTCATCCTCACGCTCTTCAGCATCTTCATTTACTTCCGGGTGCCAGAAACAAAGAATAAGACCACTGAAGAGATCACTGCTCTCTTCCGACAGAAGACCTACCAGTGAGATTGCTCTCGAAATCTGAGCAAAAAATACAAACATGAGAAAAATAGGAAGAGAAGAAGTGGGAAACTGGAAGTGATAGTGAGCCAAATTAGCAGAACGTCCACCAATCGCTACACAAACATACACATACCAAATTCATAGTCGCCACAAGTCGTTTATGGAATGGAGCAGTGCCAATTGCCAGACAATTATCGCAACACCTCGCTCTCATAAACTTCCAAACAGGATTACCGGTCACGTTCATAGGAAACACCATTGGGAGGATATCATCTCTACTTGTCTGCTCTTATTTCAAACAAGAACAAAGACATGGAAGAAGGAAGAGGTAGACTGACTCATCCAAGTACAAATTAGTCAGTCAAATTGAAGTTCCGACTGTCGCCATTCTGCAACTATATGCTAACCAAAAGTGGTGGTGCAAACGGTTGCGTAAATTTGGTGATATTTCATGTGGAAATGTTCTCCCACACGACCCGATTCACTAATCGGTATTGAAAGACTACAAAAGTGCTGACTGTAAATGAACTAACATCAATTAACAGAAATTCAGTTTTCGCTTCAGAAATTAAGATGTACTAATGAAACTGGAATCCAAAATTACAAGAGCAGGCAACTAAAGCCACTGTCGGGTGCCAAAAGTGATATTGGCAATAGCTGCTGCACGAAAAAAAAAATCTTGCCCCTCAAACTTGGTTGCCACAAACTAAAAATAGTCTAATGTGCCAAAATGTTTAGGTAATTAATATTGGGTCAGAAAATATAAATTGTTAATTTTTACTATTGAATGTCTCGCAAAAGAGGACACCTTTTTAAAAAAAAATCAAATTATAAAAATATTTTACACACATAGAATTTGTTGAAAAAATCCATTAAGATATTTTTATTTCATGAAACCTCATTTAAACATAAGATCAATAATCCATTAACTACTATAATGTACCTTCTATTTTACTCGCATGGGATTTGTGTATTAACGAATCATTTATTATTGTTGATTGTCGTCTCCTAGCATATTGCTAGAGAAGAGGGTATGGATGTTTGCTGCTTCTTGTGAGCCAATGAACATTCCCAATTATATTTTTGTTATCGAAAATAGGTATCGATCCGTCTGTTTGCATGTACGGTGACTGAACATGTTTTAAAAAACTAAAAAATGAATTCGTGTAGAATGATCGTTTTAAATAAATGTGTTCGATAGTCACGTTTCAAAGGCTACATATTGCTTGATCAAAAAAGAACCTTGAAAACGTTAGCCACTTTAGATAAAGAAATGAGAATTCTCAAAATGTGAGAAGGCATATAATTTTCTACAACTGACTTCTAAAAAAACTAAATTAGTCATTTGAAAGAAATTGTCCATTTTTCATGTTTTCACAAATTTATCCCAACCTGTGACGAGCTTGTTGATGCACTTTTGTAAAATGCATTATTTTGGATGCGCAAACACTTCATCTTGTATGAACAAACTTAGGGAACAATTTCTTCCTCTTTCAAATGGCTATTTTAGGGTTTTTATGTTACATCTGGTTTTGAATAATAAATGTGTATGCAAGACTTTTTATTGTCTTGTATATGGGTAGCAAAACATTCAATACTACAAATTTAAACAGATTTAGCTGTAAGTCCGATCATGACTATGGATTTAACAAAAAAATTATCCTACCGAGGTTGTTCATCAGATACGCTATTCGCCAGCCGGTCCTTCCACCTCCATCATGCCACGATCATCGTCCACACGTCGCTTGCGCTTCTTACCACCTTTGGTTGTGTCCGGGTTCAGTTGGCCGATCAACGTGTCCAGACAGGCGCTCTGCAAACCATAAATCATAAAAACGATAATGATAACTACTTTGAGTAACATTTGGGTGAACGACTCATAAGATGTTGACCAGTTTGACAAGAACACTTTTAACCCTTTAACCAGCCAATTGATTTCGAATTCGACTTTTTACAAAAAAATTATAATTTCCGAACCAGAACTTGTGTAGATGCGACAGTTTGTGATTTAGAAAGGTGACAAAATTTTCTTCCTACCTGGTCAGAAGTTGAGTCGTATGGTAGACCTCAAAGCACGGATCCAGGCACAATCCAACATTGCAGGATTGACACCAAAAACTTGTTTCCTTCCGAATCTTCTTCCCCTTCTTATCCACCTTGGTGTTGCACACCATGCAAGTTCAGACCAGCAACTTCTTGCACTTGGTGGGCGGAATGTGCCTGATGAAGTGTCACTCCACACACTAGACAGACACTAGACAGTCGGCAGCCTGGTTTGGCAACTTGTTGGATCTCACTCTTATAGTGCTCCAAGATGATTGATTTCACAAGTTGCTGGCCAAAATCAAGAAGTGTTTTGGCTGGGCCACCCAGCTTTTCTGGAGGATGAAAGAGTTGAAGATGGCCTGGTTGATGAGGTGTAGAAAGATCTTCTTGTAAAATACCTGGCTCCTCTTCTGGATGTTGTCATAGTATGACAGACACTGGTTGGCCTTGCCCACCCCACCCATGGTCTGGTCGAATGCCAGAACAACTTTGGGCTTGGCCCACACCTTTCCTCGGGAATGGACAGAGGACAGGAGGGGGATGTCCTTCTTGTCCCACCACTTGATGGCCAGCAACTTGCCCGCTGGAAGGCCACCAGCTGACCATGCTTGAGTTTGGTGGTCTTCATTCTAGGTGGCAAGTCCTTCCTGCTGCTCCGGAAGGTGCTGTAGGAGTCGGTCCTCCTGGTAAGGAGCAGGTCTGACAAGTAGGGGGACATGTAGTTGTCGGCAGTCAGGCAGTACCCCTTGTCCAGAAGTGGATCCAGCAGGGTGAGCACCACCTGAACAGTCTGTGGCTGGTCACAATATTCGTCACCTAGTACCATGCCTTTCCCGGTGTGGATGATTGATGTCCAGACATATCCTGTGCTGGCCTCACACAGAATGTACAGCTTGATGCCAAACTGGGAGTGCTTCAGTGGTATGAACTGCTTCCAGCCAAGGTTGCCCTTGTGCAGGAGCAAGTTCTCATCTATTAATATTTCTCTGGCTGGAGTGTACACAGTCCGAAACTTCTCCAGCATGTCCTGATAGACCGGCCAGATCTTATGGAGCTTCCAGCAGGGGTGGGTTTTCTGCTCCTGATGGATGGTTGTGTTGTTGACAAAGTGCAGGAGCCTGGTGATCATACTGAACTGGCGCTCCTGCGTGTTGCACCTGAAGGGGGTCTCAACTAGTTCACTGCTGGACCAGTACATTTTGATGGTAGACTTCTGGATCACCCCTTGCTGGAAGTCATCCAGTCATGCTTGTCCAGTGCTGGAACCGGGAGTTGGGTGTGAGTGCTGTGCTGGCTAACTTTTGGCTAACATACCTGTTGGTCTCTGCAACTATTCCATGCACCATTTCAACATGAAGGAACACTTTGAACAGATCCAGGGGGTCCGACCCAGCATTGAAGGAATCCGTAACGCTGGAGCTGGGACCCGGAACCCCCTGGAATGGAAATGGGGGCAATGCCGGATTGCCGGGACCCCCCAAATACCATTTTCTATCACTTGAAAAATCAATCTCACTGTCACTGTCCTGGATGGCATCAGAATTGCCAGATTCTGATGAGGTTTTGCTGCTGGACGACTCATCCAGCTCATCTCTGGCACTGGCGACACTTTCACCATCACTTTCAGAGTTATCAGGCACAATTCTGGATGTTGCAGCAGTTGCTGGATGTTTGCACGTCTTTGTTTTCTGGAGAGATGCCATTGAAATTTTGATTTGTAAAAACGTAGAAAAAATGTTGCAAAAATGCACAAAAATGAGCTCTCCCTCAACTGTCGCCAGAAGCTGGCACCTGATGGTGCTACCAGTACTACAAATGCACGAGGCTAACGATTTTTACAGATTTTGCTCTATCCAATCATGCTCACTGCATTTCTCTGTGATTGGTATATTTTTGAAACAATTTTTTTGAAAAGTCAAATCTCAGAGACTGCGGGCTGGCCGGAGAATTTGGGATTTGCTTGCTAACAGCTGCTGCGGGCTGGCTGGCTATAGGGTTAAAATATAAAAAAATGCAACTAAGTGATCATGTGAAATGATCTTTGAGTCTGAATTTTTTCCAAATTAAATTAACACAGTTGTTGTATCACGTATACAATAGTATACGGAAAAATTAACAAGTAAAACTTACGAGACCCGAATTTCTTCGTGCCAATAGTTTGACGTCGTCATCGTTGATAGTTGTTCTTTTGGCGTGTCTGTAAATAATAATAGTACCACTTGTAAAAGTTTGATATCTATTATCTAGCTATCTGTGACATCCAGCTTTCAGATACAAAAACCACTCAGAGGCATTCGGTGGATTCGCCCATGTAGGTGTCACGCTTGGGCAGTAAACTAATGACTCACTTGGCAAAATGTTCCAGGTCACTGGCGACTATCTGCGTCTGTTTAAGCGCCAGGTTGGCGATGGCGCCGATCACCTCTTTGGAGAAGGTCAGACCACATTTGACCCCTGTCTCCTCGCAGATCTGGCCAACGGTATAGTGAACAGCGGTCTCCAGACGCTAAGAAAATATGATTTAACATAATCAAGTTGACCAACAATTTATGAACCTGAATAAAGTGATCGTGAGGCGGCCAGTGGAAACATTACACCCCTCACTAGCCGTTCATTTAGCCTACCTGTCTATCGTTAGCGTCTTCGTCATTGGCGTTCAACGGATTTAAGGCATCACTAGCCCGACTGGTGGAAGCCATTTAGGAGAAAAAATCACATTAATTCTGACCAGGTGAACATTTTTTATGGGCTAAATAAATGGTCGGAGCGAGAACGGTTACGGCGCCGCCATTTTCGAAAGACAATGCCTTAAGGGTACCGACAATACGTATAGTATTAGCGTGACTCTCGTGTGTAAATGAGTGATATAAAAGATTTAACAAGACTCGAGAAGATTTAAGTAAGTCTCGCCTAGCAGCGGTACAGGCGGCGCCATCTAGTGTGGTTTAAAGATATTTTTAATATCTATTTCGTTTACACAGTTCACTATGATTGAGATTGAAGTAAAGCGCGTTTTACTTTTGACACACTCTATTTAAAATCCTACTAAAACGAATGAATAAAATTGAATTGATCACAGTATAGAAAACGCCCCAAGATTGAGTCAGATTAGAACAAAACTCGGTGCCGTCAGCGGGAGCCTGGAAGGTCGGAGAAGGTCAACGAGTGGTTATTTCGGCAAACTGCTGCAATTTTTGAGTCGAGCTTCACAGAATCGTGACTGAAATTTTTAAAAAATGTCTTCCGGACGTAAATTTTTTGTCGGTGGCAACTGGAAGATGAATGGCTCCAAGTCGGAGATCGACGGCATCATCAAGTTTCTTGCCGCCGGACCACTTGACCCGCAAACCGGTGAGCAAAATTTACTCGCCGGGCGTCCGTTTTCTTCCAATGACCTCTGTGGTCCAATTGCCAAGGGGAAGAGAACAAGTAGAAGTGGGAAATAACATAGATGTCTCATCTGGAAATGGCATTTTTCGTCATTACCCGGACATAGACCGCAATCTTAAGTAATGGTTTTAACTATCGCCGCCTGACACCTCCCTTTTCTAGGACCAACGACGTGCCCTGACTTGACCTTGACAGTGTCGTCTCCTAACCTCCAAAGTGTCATTGGGTACCAGGAATAAATGCTCGACGTCAAATCTCTGATTCTACTTTCTCTCTGAAAAATTATTTACCAATTTCAGTAAATAATTGAAAATAAAAATTGGGTTTAAAATCTTCTGAACTTCAGTGGTGGGTTCTGCTGCAGTGGTTAACTGCAGGAGTATTTAATTGGTGAATCCGGTAATTTTGTCTATTAATTTGGTGGCAATCAAAAGTTTGATGAAATAATTAATTGCATTTGTGTTGTCTTTCTCCACTCATCTTTAGAGGTGGTGTGCGGAGCGCCCACCATTTATTTGGACTACACAAGACAGCATTTGCCCAAGACGATCGGCGTTGCCGCTCAGAACAGTTACAAGGTTGCTAAGGGAGCCTTCACAGGAGAGATTAGGTAGCCAGCACTGCCCACCTGATACTTTTTGGTATATATTCAAAAAATTTCAATCGCTTGGTAATATAATCGAGAAACATGAACTTCAGGACAGACCGAACGAAAGAGACGAACACGAGTGGGCGGACTTGTTTGTTTATAATAATATAATATTTTAATATGATGCTCGTATTTTTGTTTTCTTCTAGTCCTGCCATGATCAAAGATAACGGGATTGAGTGGGTGATTCTGGGTCACTCAGAAAGGCGACAGATCTTCGGAGAATCTGACAATGTCAGTGCAACAATTTGAATTTATTATGTGTCAGTCAATTATGTGTCAGTCACACAGACAAATATTGTTGGAAAATGAAGAAATAGATCATTAATTTGAAATTTAAAAATTGCAGTTTTACGTTTGAAGCAACTACAATTTAAATTGAAGACACACAGTGTAGTTGTGCCCTAACAAACGTGCCATTTTTACTAATTCAGATAAAATTTATTCATTGACAGACATTTACTACAGTACCTGATTGTACATATGAAATAATTTTAATCGCATCACATTTCATTACAATGTAATCGCAAATTAAAATTGTTTTAATAGAATGTTAGTACTGCAGAAGTGATCAAGGAATATCGAGCCGGCTTGTGTTGACACAACACCATTATTTCTCGATTAATTCGATAAAGTAATGAAACGTGATATGTATGTATGCGATTAAATTAATTCATACACACCATCCGTTTGTAATCGTTCCGTTTCGGGCACTGAAAATATTTATCCGGAATTGGTAATCATTGTGAAATTTACTCGGCTCCTATGACGACTCCAACAATTGTGTTCATTTTTGTTTACAGCTAGTGGCTGAAAAGGTTGAACATGCCCTGGCCGAAGGTCTGTCGGTCATCGCATGTATCGGAGAGACCTTGGAGGAACGTGAAGCCAACAAAACCGAGGAGGTTGTGTTCCGCCAATTAGCCGCTATCCAAGGTATATAGCTACGATTCTACTGTTCCATCCGTCACACTGTTGATTTCGGGATGGCGCGCGTTTTAGGTTGGTCAAGGATTAATAAATGTATGGGATCCACTTTGGTTACTTTACAATATGTACCCACAAACAGCCCCGGATGGGGCTTATGGCGAGGTGCATGTTATTGGTCGGGGAGCGCTAAAATAAATCATCTATAACGGCTTCATTGTGCACTGAACGACACGTCCCAGCCAAATTGGTTGAGAGTTGTGATGCGGCGATCCTTCAAATCTTACCTTCAAAATGAACTCTTACTTATTTTTCCATTTAATCCTTTTCCTTTCAGCGAAGGTAACCGACTGGACTCACGTGGTTGTGGCCTATGAGCCAGTGTGGGCAATTGGAACCGGTAAAACTGCCAGTCCTCAGCAGGTGAACCAACAAAATTGAATCTAGAAAATAAAATTCATAAATTCAAAACTTAATTATTGTTGTTCTAGTACCGGCGGCTAAAAATCTCTTTGCAAATTGATTCATTCGCAGGCACAGGATGTTCACGTTAGCCTCAGAAAGTGGTTCACTGAAAAGGTTTCCAAAGACGTGTCTGCCACTGTACGAATCATCTATGGAGGTAAGATTCGAAGATGAAGCTCTAATTCTTGATTGTGGTTTTATCTGGTTTAGGGCTTCTTACCACCATCGAGAATTTTGAGAATTTGGCGTTTCAACATCTTTTTGGATTAAAGCAATATGCATGATTGCCAAATATGTTGACTATTTTGTTTTTGTCCCGTTACAGGTTCTGTGACCGCCGGAAATGCCAAGGAGTTGGCCACGGAACCGGATATTGATGGTTTCCTGGTGGGCGGAGCGTCTCTGAAACCGGACTTTGTAAACATTATTAATGCCAAACAGTGATTCGGTGACATCTCCTAATGCCAATCGTTCTCCTAAAGAAAACTGTTCAGAGTGCCATTCCCAAAAACGAAACCTCCCTTCTCTCATATAAGCTGTAAGACAATATTTATCACTGCAAAAATAAAAATTCATGTAAGTGTAACACTTTAAAATTAAAGAGATCATATCTTCGATATTCTAAAACCACCAATCTGCTCTTATTTGCCCCGATTGAATTGAATGTTCATGTAGCGACTGCGCATGTGCCATGTAATCACCCTCTTGATTTATATTTTTTTGTCTCAAACCATTATCCAATATAATGTTGATGCTTATATTCATAATTGTTTTTTCTTAGTTGATTAAATTAGTTGAAATTGTTTATACAGTGGAAGACAAGTTCATAATGAAAATGAAACTAATTTATATTTTCTCGTATTCTACGAAAAGATACTGATGTGTCATGAAATCAAATATATGTGCTGGCAAATAAAGAGATTTTTATCAACATAAATCGTCAACTTTGTTGAAATTGTGTCATTATAGGATTGGGTTGAAGGGGTTTTGTAAATTATCATACGGATTGGAATGCAGGGGTCTTTCATTTTTTACATTTACCATGGGAAAAGTGCCATCAAGGCCAAATGAGGACACTTTTCGTGACGAGCACTGGACGGCATGTTGCGAGTCACACGTGCAACTGGGATAAGTAGTCCCATGGATGCGTGCAGGGCAATGTTATCAAAATTTCCAGCGTTATGCACACTATGGGCACACGCAACAAGGGTTTGTTTCTGAACATGGCGAGATTCTGTTCGAGATATTGTAAATTTCATGATTCTTAGAAAGATGGAAAGCGCGCATTGTTCCGTCCAGTGTGGTGTCGCCAAATGCGATTTACAATGGTCGGAGTAATGGTGCGACATGGGTATAAAAACATACCTGCAAGCAAAATGAGGGAGATTAAAAAAGTTATAACTACGTCACCTTCATGGTCCTTGATTTCTAAACGAAGTTTGAAATTCTGAGGTCCCTGATCGACGCAAGTATAACTAAAAGAATCTCGACAAGTCTTCCGATATAGCGTCTATGTTTGTGAAGTTTTCGAAGTGAGTTTTCGGATTGTGAGAGTAGCGTTATCCAACATTTGTGTTAATGATCTAATTAGTCCAATCAGTCTCCAGTCAACTATAGCAGTTTGATGAGATATTTCAGTTGCACAGAGCCCATAGCAAGATAATCTAATTTTTGCCTTAAATATAAAAAGATTCTGGATCCACACCTTAGTTACACACATGTGGCTGAAATCGGGCAGTAAGGTGGTCATCATCGAGATAATATATTCCAGCAAGTGTCAATTGTGTAGTGGCCCTTCGTCGTCCCTCAGTTCGATTGGTGATCTCCTTGACAAATATCACCTCGAAGCCAACCTCATTGCGGTGGTCGCTGGCGGGTGCGGAAATCTCGGATGACGTGATCCGTCTGATGAGAGATTCTTGAATAACGTCAGCTAATTCCAGCAATCGAAAAGTGTGGGAGTGCGCCTTAATTGCGTAGTCTGGCGACGCTGTACCGGTATTAATTTGAGAAAGCCGATTGCAGCGCTTCAGAACTCACAACGAAGAGAAAACCAGGGTGACCGAGTACAGGTAAGATCATCTGTTTGATTGGGTGTTGGCGAGGTTTCACTACACGTAAAATCTGAGGAAGAAAGGTTATTGCCGAGGTGAGGATAAAGTGTGGAAGCTGAGAGGTGACCATTTCTTATTTGCACAGTTTCGAGGTAAATAGTAATTAAATTATCCATGGCGTGGAGACAAATTAAACTAGTGTAATTCAAAATTAACCAGATATTAGACTCTTTAACCCATTTCTATGGGCGATGCACAACTGAAGTGATCTGGCCAAATTTATATGTGGACTCGGGTGCGCTTCGGAAATTATTTTGAGTGTAAATTGGAACATTGATAAATTATCGTTAACAAGGGAGTGTCAGCACGCGCCAGAATGAGTGAGTTGCTGGGCATTTAAATTGGCAATAGGCGTAGTCCATCCCGATAATATTTTTGATAAATTTGTCTCATGACCAAAACGGGATCGTAAGTGGCTTAACAGACTAACTAAAAATAGCCAACAGTAGCTATCCATCATTGCATTATATCACGCTCATCTAGCAGCTCTGTTGCCCAAGTAACCAGCCCAAGTACCCGAAATAGATATATTTGACACGTCAGGCACGTAAGAATACAAAGGATAAGTGGGCAAAGTAGCGACGATAAAGTAGGTGGTTGCACAGATAGCTGTGGCGCCACCTTTCATGAGATCTTCTGTGTTGGAATATGAGAATAGTTATTTGATTTGGAGACGTTTATTTCTTGGGCAAGCCCTCCTCAAGTGTTTAATATTATTAAAACTATGATTTAAAGAAAAACGTGTTCAAATATCTTTGTAACCAATCCAGCGACTGATAATTCAATTGGCAAGGGTGACAAGAGATTACTCCCATGTAATTCTATGCCGTCAAGCCATCGGGTGCATTTCCGTTTTGAGCGATGGGGCGATAGTCCTCCTGGTGAGAATTCTCAACTTGGAAAGATCCACCACAAGATAACATTATTTCGATAGATTCCCACAAGTCAGGTTTGGACAAATACGTGAAACCCCCACGGGAATCATCATCCAATGATACGCGAATCTTTAGTTGTTTAACGTTGGGCACTGCATGTTTTGTCGGTTATTACATGTAAAATTAGGAAGGAATTATTATATTATCCCCATTATTCTGGTTAACGTGTCTAACCCCACAGATTGGCGTAAACCTACACCTACCCAGATGAGGACGTAGACGCGTGATTAGCATTCTGCTAAGTTTGGATTAGCTAGACAGCAACATGAGCGATAGATAGCACGCGGGCGATAGCAGAGCGTTCTGAGATGTTGACGTTGGAGTCCCGGCCCAGGTTATTGGAAAAATAATCGTTGATCCTATAAATCGTGATCAAAATAATTCACGGAGTATGAAAAGCGTTCATTTTTGTATATTCAAACATGAATACTGCGGAGTACTAACCTATCTTTCCTTTTCTCATGGAAATAAATAAATATATTAGGATCCAGTGTCAATCAACAGGCGACATAAGTTAGTATAGAGACGAACTTAAAAAATTCATATCGACCAGAATTGGTTATTTGGTTGTAGCACGTTTTAACACTTATCGTGCACCTGGGTTAGCGCTACCCAAGGGTTTTTATGATCCGCATGGGGAATAATAATCGTGTCTAATTATACGATGAACCACCTGTTACTATATTCAAATAATGTTTGACCATTCATGTATATCAACTCTAACCTCTGTACCATGTAGTGCATGAATAATTAAAATATAGTTTAGAGTGAGACTTGTTGTGATTAATGACCAACGAGCAGATGCAAGTAATAATATTACACCGTTTTATTAATGTTATAAGCAATACAGTGTTGCCAAATAATATGTTAGAATCAAAATTTAGAAAAGGGGACGACGGAAGATAATTGGCGATGCTACTCACATGAACGTCGTACAAAGTACAGTGCACTTAGCAAGATTTCCTCTTCTTCGCAACAGCAACCGTGCCTGAGGCCGATCGAGGCTGGGGTTCACGTGACGATCTGGCTATTACGGCCCGCCCGAACCCGCCGGAACTGTGACGATTGTCGGTTGTTGAGAAGACCACGTCAGCAACGTTGAGCGACGCCTTCATCCACAGCCGGTAAAGGACTTTTCCTTCAACATATCATATAAAAGGAATACTATTTGTAGATTTAAAAGAGATCATCAGATCCTAGCAACATTAATCGCATACAATTGATAATGCTAGAAGTAATCATTCGATGAATAGATTGCAGGTGCTTAGTGCATTATGATCAGTATACTATTAGCATTCTAGGGACACTCCCTCAAAAATAGAATAATGGAGTATACACACATTTAACCAAACGTTCCTGCCATACCTTCCTGTTCCATCAACAGCATTACAGCAGCAGCACTTCGTTCGCTGCGCCACTCGTCATCAGCAAATCTGAAGGCAGTGGATCCTCGTTCCCGAAATTATCCACTGAAGTGGATCTAGAGGACCAAGAGAAAGGGGATATTGCAATTTATGTGAACATTTAAGTTTTATATTTTTATAAAAGAAAAGGAACGCTTTCATGAGAAGACTTTATTTGGTCTAAATTATTTATCGAACGTGATGTGATGATTGGATGTATATCCCTCCAAATTGTTATTATTGTGCACGATATTAGAAGGTACCGAACGACAGTGATTGTCAACGATCAAAAGATAGTTCAGACATAGCTGCGTTGGCAATCAGTAACTTTGGAGAGGTAATGCACGCTGGGCCCCATATTATGGGCAAAATAAACTTAAAATCAAAATTACATTACTAGGATTAGTCAGTTGACCAGGACGAATATTGAGCTGCAAGAGCGCAAAGACAGGAATAAGATTGAAGTTCCATATTAAAAAATAAACCGGTCACACCACGCAGGAAACAACTCACCAAAACCTCGAGCATCTCAATCAGGCCTTCCACCGCGTACAGTAACTTCATCGTACCAGGCCAGCCCTGTTGAATTTCCCGCTCGGCCGCTACACTAGCATAAAGTCAGAAGTGAAAATATCAGATGCAAGTGAAGAGGTAAG
Source organism: Mycogona germanica (assembly GCA_034698785.1). NCBI lineage: Eukaryota > Metazoa > Arthropoda > Diplopoda > Chordeumatida > Chordeumatidae > Mycogona > Mycogona germanica. Next base: position 2,769 of record JAQGBY010004354.1, on the reverse strand, counting down.
TGTCGACTGCTGCTCCCGCGCTCGTTCAAAGCGTGTGCGTCATTTCGTGACAGATGTAATTGTCAAGAAAGATTGTATTTGATGTCCAATAAAATATGGAAAAACTATTTGAATCTTTGTCTTATCGTCTTGCATCGCGTAAAGCGTTTTGCATCTTTGGGATATCTTGCCACTGTTCCCCTGCAGCTGGATAAAAGGGCGGGTTTTATGCGCCCACCCACACACTGGGCCGGGAAACGGAAAGAGATCTTGGGCGTCCGTATAGCACGGCTCGTTCAGAAATTAGAAAAAAAACAGGTTTTTATCACACTGGGTTACCTCTTTGCACGTCCAGACACTGTGCTTGCACTTTTTTTATACGAGCACACGCCAACGGAACAGGAAGGCCTGTTCATAAGTAATGGGTGGGAGAGGGTGGAATTAAACCCGAAAGCGCGCGCGCAACACGTGCGGCTGGGAGTATAAAAACATGCTCCTCAGCAAAATCGTGGTTCACAAAAGTTTATTCGATATCACCACTGTCATGGTTCTTGGTTTTTCTTTATTGAAATCCTAAAGGCCTGTGACTGGTGAGAAGAATAGACTAGTGACCAAAATCGAGTATATTTGTATCTACTATAATATTTGTCAAATGTGCAGATATTGTTCTTTCGTACGGAAATCAGTAAACTCCTCAAAGAATAGAAGTATCGCTTAATCATTTAACATTTGAATTAGTTAATTTCGACATCCACCATCAGAGCTGATCCATGATCTGGAAAGTTGTTTAAATCGCGAAGAAAAGGAATTGTAACGATAACATTGCTACAATATCACCGGCCAATTCGATGGCAAGAGTAATTCAGGAATTCACAAGTGAAACAGCTTGTTAAGAGTATATCACCAGGAAGATTGACGAAAGTGAAATTTGCGCTCTTGAACTGAGGATTGGGAGTGTCGTGACGAATCAAGGAAACCACCCATGTATGTGCATCGGTTTTCATTATCCACCGATAAGGACGTCATCTCGAGCAGATTATTCATCTGATGCACAACACCTGTCAGGTAGGATGGTATAATTGTCCATATAGTTCCGTAGATTCATGTTATATGTTGCGATAGAAATACATATTTAGCGGAAGCTGACATCCACCCAAAAGGAGAAATTATATACTGAGTTGCGATTAATATTGCACCAATAAATTTGAGAGGAAGGAATTGATCGTCGGAGGATCATGTATGGACTCGGGTCAGCGGAATGGTTCAACTATCATTGAAATATTGATTATTATTATTCGAAACTACGTAGAGGTGCAGGATTTAGTTAGTAATGTATTAGCAATGTTTTAGGGCATGGTTCATTATGATGTGTGCAGAATGAAAAGAAATATATATGGATAACGATCTGAAAGCTATATCTGATTTAATATAAAGTGACATAGTGCTCTCAACTCTAAATATAGTCCAATAGTGGACGGTCATTTCTTCCTCGATCTTCAGCTGATGGCAGTCACGGGTGTGGCTGGGTCGTCACGTGCCTCCTTGCGAGAGTCTTCTTTCGATGTATCATGTATGCAGATAAAATTTAAAAAAAATCGAGCATGCAAATGCAAATTGTATAGATAAGATAATTCAAGAAAAAATATAACGCGACATGTGTGATATAAAATGCCTAGACGTCTAGATGAATAACGGCCCCCGTTTTCCTAAAGATCACATTGGACACGCCAGAAGGTTGCATTGTGAGTGTGATTGGGGTTCCGCATTGTCCACACATAGCATTGCCTGTAATATTGCAGTTACACCATTCCTGGAGACCACTCCGGAAGCGCTGGGATTGTGATTCGGGCATGCGAACAAAATTATAATAAAAAGAAAAGGTAATTATATGAGCATCGAATGAGGGTTATCAGTGGGGGTGGTGGCATATCGTCTTGCTCGTGACTGTCCCACAGCATGGAGGGCTAGAGGAAGTTATGTACTGGTTGGTCACATATGTCATAGTCTAAACATCCATTTGTTACCCATTCAATGATTGTGAATTAGAGCACGAGCATATACCAATTGTAATTAGCAGTGTTTCAGAGCATAAGCCTATGTGATCAAGGCGATCACACCGTCATAGCGAAAAATTGGTATAGGGTAAAAAATAAATTTTGCCTGGAATCAGTGAAAGTGTCGCAAATCACAAGATGGTTTACACGTCAGAATATGGAGTGTTCGAATCAGTCATCCCATCGCCAGAGAATTAATTGGTTGCATCTGAGAACTAGTGCATGAATATAGATAATTGATGTAGTAACATGTTACATGTGTTGTGTTAGAGGAGCTAATTGCGAGCTGCTCAAAGCGGCGTCAGACGATTTAATTGATTACTAATTAACCTACTTGATACATTTAGATAGGAACTATCGTATAAAATTAATCTAAATCTCAAGCCATCATTGTCTAAAGAGGAGGAGATAAAATGTCATGGTCAAAATAAAACAAAATGGAACGACAAATTGTGTGAAAAATGCGATCTATGCAGATATGTTCTTATAAATACTTCTTATCAGCTTTTCAATAACGGGACATCGAAACAGGAGGGAGACCTAGAGTGTTTAATGCTGAGCCAAGAGAAGGGTTTTAGGTACAGTGAATATTGGACGGCCATTGGGTGTGATAATTTACATGGCTCATGACATCCCATTATTTATGAAATAAAATAATTATCGGAATATAGTAGATTTGATGTCCGATAGTAAGACACTTTTAATCCGTCAGGTACAGAGTGAAAATAAAACACGA
>JAQGBY010004353.1:0-16814 GCA_034698785.1 Mycogona germanica | reverse complement strand
TTTTATTTCTCTTAATTTTTTCACATCTCAAAAGACAATAAATGTCTTAAAAATGAGACATTTTTTTAAGTGTGTAGTGACGAAAGCATTAGGTGAGTTCATTCGTTTATCTTGTGTTTCGCAAATTTCTAATTTCTTAATTTTTCCTGAAGATCAGAAGTAGACGTTGTTTATCGACGATCTTGTTGCCGACTCTCGATTGCAGTTCATGCAATCATCCTATATTTTTGTTATTACTACTATCGGTTTCATATCTACTATTTTGTACAACTGAGAATTGGCGTTTTATTTTTATTTTTCGACGTGGTGACGTCACATATATACGCCAGCTGTGGAAATGCACGGCACGCGTGACGTCACAGATCCCAATTTGCCGCTCACCGCAACTCCTTTGTCACTTTCATTCTAACAGTTTCCACAAGATTGCATTTGGCGTAAATACGGATTCGCCGTGTTCCAAAACTGGGCACGTGCGTTCGTCGTCGGCGCCGTAATTGCACGTGCAGCGGGCGCGCCGTCGGGTCGGTGATTGAACGCTCAATCAAATTAGAGTTTCGCCGCATGGCGTCGCGACGATTTCGCCGCCAGAAGGCAAATACATTTCGCCTTTTCCAATTTCGGTCAGTCTGTGTGTCACCGCTGTAATACGTGTGACTGTTGCTCTGTCTGGTGAGAAGGATATCAACTATTTTATTATTTTAGCTCTCTAATATACATGTATACTGAATATCTATCAGTTTACCATTAACTCACTGATAGGAAATTTATTGTGATTTTAATTCCGGATTAATTATGTTTTTATTTTGATGATGTTTACACGTTATACTAAAATGCTGCCACAAATTCTGTACCGATGTATTCAAGTTGCTAAATAGTTAATCAGGATTGTTTCATACCTATATTGGGGAACGGAGAAGAATTAGGAATTTGTGCTGATAGAATTATGGTCAAATATTCTTGGCCACCCTGTGCTTGTTTAAGCCACTGTTAATCAATAATTTATTCTATTCCCTTCATTCGTACTTTCTTTCTAAATACGACTCGTCGTACTCGTACTTTCTTTCTAAATACGACTCGTCGTAGCCCAGTCGGTATTTAGTTTATCTTTGTTCTTATAAACTAGATGTGATGCAGCTTGGGGCGTTTACATTTTCTGATTGTAAAAATACATTTTTTAAGTTTTTTTTTATTATTTCCCTTCATTGTAGTCACTGCACTACAGGATTTTCTGTGCCCCTTTTGGTGCTTAGGCACACTGGCAAGGAGCATATACGATTCGTTCTACGAAGCGATATTATGGTAATTTGAAGGCGCCATCAGCACTTTGACACTTCTATTTTACATTTATTTATAACGTTAGCTCTAACGTGGTCCACAGTAGTCTTGTCGAGGGCGGCATTTTGCTTGTAGTCGACTTGTAGGAGATAATGTTTTAGCATCAACAATTCACGAGTGTACAAGGACATCATTGATTTTTTTTATACAGTAATCCAAAACTCCGAAAACTATATCAGCCCTGCTCGCTATGCCGTGGTTCACGCAACACAGAGTCAATTTCACAGGTGCACTAAGGTAGCCCACCCTTTCCTGGCGCAACTGTTTTATCTTATCAAGTAGTTCTGAACGGTTCTTTGCAACAATGCTCTAATATTTCCTTTCCCAAAGAATAAATTTGGAGAATCGTAAAAAAACGCAATATATTTTAGACAATATACATATAAATATATTCAATTTTTATGCGACACAAGATTGAAAACGGCGCTGCGAACGCTAAGTGTTTGGCTCGAACGTACTAATACTTCGTCATTTACTTTTGGTAAGCACCTGTGAATGTTACCCGTTTCTCGATGGTATCGAGAATGGTGTTAACCTACTATTCGACCACCGCCCTTCCAGGCCTGCTCTAATGGATGGTATTGGTCTGTGTTTCAAGTACAACATGACAGTCTGAAACTGAAAACACAAATGTTGAATATTGCTGGTTAGATGATTATGATTGTGACTGTCGGCGGGAGTGGGGTGGGGTGAGGCATCATCCTTGACTACCACGTTTGTCGTCAATCCGTCGATCGTCACCCGTGGTGTTTAGTGCTCCACCAGCGCTCTTTTATCGCTCTTGTCTCTCGATCAGTTCTCCGCTGAGTGCTTTGTCGTTTGTGCGGCTGACAATTTTTTAGGGGAAAATTATGGCGACACTTGACACCGAAAGTTTGATTTAATATCGGAGTCACTTTTTTTTTTTTGAAGTAGCGAGCGTTGCTGATGGTGCCTGCGGGCAATGATATAGCTAGAATCACTACTAGCTCTGCCTGACATCGCATTTGGCATTATGAAATTCGGTTGATGGACGTGAATACGGATGCAAGCTAATTTTTGTGTGATTTATACCGCGAATCTAACGGAATTTTAATGGAATGAATCCTCCTTAGACCCGCGTCTAAATTGGGTAGTTTCTCTGAATTTTGATAACAGTTTTCACGTCCCCAAAACGAACGCATTATAAAATTAAATAAATTGACTAAACTATTCTCACAGTTGAAGTTATTCATTCTTACAAGTCATCCCTTCACAAAGTACTTCTCAAGTCTTGGTCCAAACTAGCGATTCTTGAAAGAGTATGGTTTCTCAAGAGTCGCTAAAAAATTGTATTTTAAAACTAAATCTGTATCTGTTTTCTTCACCTGCCCTACGATTATAGTAGACCGTACTTGTGCGATTTTGTATTGATATTTCGTGTGGCTCCCACGAAGAGCCAGTTGACGTCACAACTCTGGCCCAGCTCACTTATACCATCGGCTGGCGACTGCTCCTGGGGGGGGGGGGCGAGCTAATGCATTGTCCGTGTATGTTTGACTGGGCGAAACTAATCTCGTTCTCATGTGGTGGTCGGCAGCGGACAGACACTCTCGATTGCGAAAAGAAAAATGGCCACGTATTATCTCGCAAGATTTGATAGGGATTCCCTCGTGCGCAGCCGCCATTCGTTCATTCGTTCTATTCGCTCGATAAGCAGCAACTGTCCAATGAGACAACCCGCGACAGTCGCGATCTCCCTATAATAAACACGGACACCCTTACGATGAATTTTTTTAATTTGGCGTTTTATTTAGATTAAGATGTTAATGATATTAGGATGTTCAATCAACGGTGAACTTCCTTATCAAACATTTTATTTTGCAAAAAGTCCAATCTTATAATGCAATTCTTAAATCTCGGAAAATTATATTTTGAGAAAAGTTTTTATCTTGACGACAAATTTCTTGTCATTTTATGAGAAAATGTTGTCTAATTTTCATTATGTATGCTTCTCAAATTAAAAAAGATACAACTGCAAAATAAGACATTGTCTTTAGAGATCGAAAATTGTGTTATGCTTTTGGAAAATGTGAGCGTTTGGTGAAGTTGACATTTTGCCTCAAATACCAATGCGTGGCACTCAGTTTCTGTTGCGTATGGCTACTCTGACCAACCTGGGCAACCCGGAACAGTTGGACCACCTTGATGCCACGCACGTGGGATTTGGACAGTGTTCTAAAGATGGCCGTCGTTTTAATCGGTTTGCTGGTATTTGTAATTATTTTAAGTTAACAGTTGTTAAAAGAGTAGTCAAGAGTATATCAATCAAATTGTATTTAACTTAAATTACATGCATTTATTTTTCATGGGCGCGAGGCCAAACATAAATTGGGGACTCCTAGGCGACCATAGATCGAATTTGATTCCTCAAATTGATTCTTCAGTCAATGCACTTTTTGCGCATGCGCAGATGACGTAAATTGATTTTGAGAATCACATTTGAAAGGCGAAGATGTGGCACCTGGAACCAACAAATGTAACTGTTGCGCCAATCCATAGGAATTGTTGGAGAAGAAGTCTCATTTGCTTCTCAGACAATATTAGACAAACAAATATGCAAATCGTGCCACTTTTCCCCGGGAGATTTAAAAGCGTTCATGTTAATATCTGGGAACATTACGAAGAAGACTGCGCAATTTTGCAAACCCCGGCACAGTGGAACCATTTTTCTCCAACTGCGAGAAACCACTCGTGACTTTATTTGCTAATAAACTCTCTTTTTTGGGGGCCCGAGACTTGAAAGTATTAGTCCGTAATCCCCCGTCTCTTTTTAAGCTACTTAAAAATTAGTAGTTGGAGTAGCTTGCTCATTGCGTGCTGAAATCCTTGCTCATCTCCCCTCCTCCTCCTCCCCCTACCGCCGCTCCTTCACTCCCACCTGTCCGGATATGGATATATACCTGGCATGTCGTGACTTTGTATCCAGTTCCACGTACTTTTATATCCACTCGTGTGCCGTAGGGCTCAGCGGGAGAGATGCTATTTTTTTCGTTTTCTTCAGACATTTAGAAAGGATAAGCTATATTATTATTATTAGATTTTGGCGGACATCCAACGTACTTACACGCTTCCTTCCCTCGTTCTCCACCTTGCGTCTTTTGCTACTTCTCTTATTCTTACGCGGGTGTGTGTAAGTGGAACAACGGATTTTCTCCCGCTACCATTCTGAATGACAATCTGAATGGATAGTAAACGCTGGAGGGCTCCCTCACTCGATTTTCAACCGCAAACAAAATTGACAGTATCAGGGATTACTATGAGACGAAAGACAAACCCCCTTTTAATTTTGTGAATAACTCTGCCTTAAGAAGGGAAGTAAAACTGTAGAATCGTGCCTGTACGATATCAGTATGAAAGTATGTGTATATGTATGTGTATCCTTTATAGACTCGAAAACTACTGGACCGATTTCGATGATTTTTTTAAAAAACATTGGTCATAGTCCCGGTCACATTGTTATGGAAACAAAAATGGAATAAATTGCCCGGATATATATGTTTTTCGGGATAAACTGGTTTTAGCCTGCCTCTTGCAGACGTCTACTGAACTACGTACGAGGTAGTGTGAGTAGCGCGAAAACCCGAATCACCTGCACCATGAAAGCGCACTATGACAAAGATATGTACGTTCTAGAAACTGAAAAACCGTCTGCTGTCCGGGTCGGAGTTGATCGACTTGGTAGTTTCTGCTAGTTTCCAGTACACAGAAATCACAGAACATATCTCATCGATAGAATATTCTTAACCCACGATGTTTTGACAAGCAGTGCTTATATGGGCTAGCAAGTTGCCAATCCTGTGATCTAACCTTACACCTCTTTGTACCTTAGATCGCATCAATGCGCGCCGGGTGCATAGTTTAAAGGCGCTGACCCGTCAGCGGAAAAAACACAAGCAAAAATAAGCGGGAAAGCGGCAAAGTACGGGAAAGCGGGAAAGCAGGAAAGCGGGATGCAAATGAATGCATCCTATCGAATCGCAGCAATGCGCATCAACATGCTCAATAACCAAAATATGTTTGCATTCGATTCTTCTGAGATCGCAGCAATGTGCGACGGGTCAGTTTTAGTCTGCCTCTTTTCCATTTAACCGGAAGTCACAGCAAGGCGTGGCCCGGGTCAGCTAGTAAATATATAAAAGTTAGGCAAAATTGCCAGGTCGCCCCTGCGGGGGGGGGAAGTTATTCTAGAAAGCTTGGAATTACCAACAATCATTTAATTCTACACCTCACGGTTCTTCTAAATCTAGGTGTTTCAGATCGTTTGTTTATTTCTGAAAAACAATTGAGTTGCGGTTGTTAGCGATAATTGGGCAATCTCTCGGCGGCTCTTCATTCCGGTTGCCATATTGTATTCCTTGGCATCCATTTCGATGTGCTCTACGGCGTCTCCGAACTATATACTCTCGTTAGGCCTAGTAAAAATTCTCTATCTGCTGTTTGCATTCGGGATCTTCGATCGATCGAAGACGGATTTTTCGAGTCGTTGACTGTAAGCCGAATTACAAATTTCTTAGAGAACGAGAAGAAAGGAAGAAAACTCGGTGTGTACACCAAGCTGTACAGAATATATACGTATGAGTATATATCTATTTCGCCTGTTTTCTCCCACTTGTTTAAGAATGATTTGTAAAACCCCTGGCGGATACTATGTTCGAGCTTGCCCGGGGTTTTTGCCTCATCAAATAGAAAGCTAATTGGTTATCTCCACTGCTTAAATAAGCAGTGGGAAAATAAAAAAGTGGCGCTTTCGGGAATAGGTTTTTGCGATATGTCATTGTCAGGATTACCGAAGGGAATTAAGAGCCTATAAATGAAGAGAAAATTGTAACTTGTGGCTCTTTTTGAATTACGAGACGAGGTATAAAGGAAAATATCTGTATTCTAAAAATAAATTGAACTAATTCCAATTAAATTTTCATTAAAAACATTTTCCATTAAATTAAAAACAATTGAAATTAGTTCAGTTTCTTTTTTACATAATATCTGTCTCGGCGTGTTGTAGAGCACTTTCTATTTATCCGTATTCTAGTTTAATTTTCATTAAAAAATTCTATTTATTATTCCATGATATATAATATATTGTTATATACGTTTAGAGACAATAACAACTTTATAAAAAACAATTTGGCAGAGACAGACAGCATTACTAATGAATTTGTTTAAACTTGTTTAAATTTGTATAAACTGAAATATTTCAAATATCTGTATTTATAATTATTTTATAGCGAAAGATGCAAACAAAATTCGGTTATCATTGGGAAAGAAGTATTGTACAATTATCTTTAGCTGAAAATTTCGCTTTAAAAAAAATAAATAAAAGCGAGTTTTTACAACTTCTTTATTGAAAGTGAAAATCGATGAAATCGATATCCAATTTGATTGTTTTTTTCATCTGGTAATTGTTGTTTTCTACCTTTCGTAAGTTTCCGCCTTCTTCCCACCTCTCCAGATGCTCGTGTCGTGCTGCCTGGCGTTGTCACTTCACATCAGACCTTGATTTATTGGTGTCATACATCACCGCTAAGATTGCATCCACGTCGTTTCTTAAATTTAGTATTCCATTAGGCCAAACTGTCGTTGCTTTTTCGCTTCCCAAATCGGTCGCTTTTTTTCCTCATGTCGATCTCTCGCTCGCTAAACCTCCTTAGAGATAGATTTTCTTCTGTGTTGTCGAAAGATTTCCCCACAAATGTGCTGCTGGTATTGCATTTTTGCCCGTACAAATGACAGTACGTTCGTATCGATTTGTATAAACCCTTGTTGACTTTCGATCCAATGTTAACCAAATTCCGACTGCTCTCTTTTCAATTTATATTCTAGTTGATCTTTGGCAAGCACAATTTATTTGCGATTATCTTTCCCGATTTATTTTATTTCGATACAGCCTAAATGACTTAATTTCAAGCAATACTACATTGCAGTGTGCCCACTGTATTTACAAAATGCAAGACTTCTTCTAATGAATTTGAAATTCAATGTTCGAATTTTCAATTCATTTATTATTTCGAGATTTTCGAGCATGCTTCTACAATTTGTACAATATTTTTATTAGAGGTTCTCAATATAAACAACTTGCTTACAAACGGGGGTCAATATACCTTAAAGCTTTCAGTCTCCAATTTGATTTTAACGTCAATTTTATAATATAGTTTATATTTTTATTCTTAATTTACGTGTATACTGTTTATATTCGGGATTCAAAAATCTGTTTACTGGCAATTTCAAGTTATACTGAATATTATGTTCTTAAGTTACCTCTCAACAGTGTATAATCTAAAATTCGTTTTGAATGAATCAAATCATGGTATGGTATTAGTATGGTATATATATTCGTACTGAAATCATGGTCATCAAAGTATGTGGCGTCAATACAATGACTCGAAATACAATTAGCCTTTGATATTTAGCTATATTCTCGTTTTAGCAGCTGGCATTTAAGATTTCCATTGGAGCGTACATTGCGTGCACAGTAACCTATTACGGCCTATTGGGATAGTGCGTGTCAAATTAGCATATTAGATTTGCAACATTCTGGTGTAAAAATATACTGGCACGAAACTTGCCTATCGATTTAACAAACGCGATGTCACTATCATCAAAGGTCCAAAAAATAAATGATTTGTGACTCTACGGTAATATATCTGAATTGACTTAAAATGCGAACATTGCGAATAGCAACTTGAAACAATTTTATCAATTAATTAAACAATTCTACATTTTTAATGTCGATTGCACAGCTTCTTGGTACGATCTTTTGTGACGCGTCACAAAGTTATTAACCCTGCACTGCTCCTAGCACAACTTTTGTTTGAATTTGCGCCTAATTCAGTTATGATCATTATATTAGTTGTTCCATAGACGCTGTGCGTTTCATTACGTAGTCCACATGCGGATTAAAATAAATTCTCGTGCCTTTTAATGCTGATAAAGTGTGCTTAATGCCCGACCAACCGACCATTAATTATGTTAGCGAAACAAATGACTGGGAAGTAATTAAATTTAGTCGGGTACGGTTCGACTAGAGAAACAGTTATTATTGGAGATTTGGCCCCAGCATCGGCAAAATGGTTCTGCCCCACTCGCTGACCATCATTTCGTGGGCGACCAAATTGAGTTAGAACTTTGAATTGCCATGCACGTATTAATGAAAATCGTCTATCTGTTTTATTCAAGCAGGCCATCGAAAATTAGTCCTACTTTCGAGAGACTCTTGTATGACGTACTCCTGGGACCACAGGGTGGGGTGTCGTGGGGTGGAATGGAGGGCGACTTTCTAGTTTGGATATGGTGATCGGGTTGACGGCAAGTTGAACCAGACTCGGATAAGAGGGGTATGGGTGCAGGATCATTTAGTCCGGAATCCCCAAGGCACCAAATAATTTGATCTACTTGAATTGACAGTTCCCAAGATAATTTTAAGAGTCCTACAATGTTGCGCTTGGCACTAGAAAAATTGTCACACGAGTAAACTAACATTTCTTAAACGTAAAAGGTTTTTGTTTTTGCGATAAATTGCGTCATCACTCATGCCTATTGAGGCGCGCTTGTGCAAGTTTCATTTTGGGGATTAGTTAAGGGGTTCGGGGGCCCAATATCGTCTTTCTCCAGCCCCTTTTCCGAGCATCTGTCTGACCATCGGTAGAGGAATCCTCGTCGACCGGTTCGTTTCTGTCCCATGTGATGGCCAATCGCACGTGACGAGAGTCAGCCCTCTTCGCCTAATGAGGTTCAAGTGGCCGTGTCCCTGCAGAGCACGTGCGCTAGTCGCGAGGCGTGCACGTGTCACGTCCGGCGAGACCAATTAACGCAATTGCCGTCCGTAATTGGGCCGGCGCGGGTGTTGGACTAGTCGCGACCCTCGTCCCACCACCACCAGTCCAGTGCTCTCTGCTCCCCGAAACTGCTACTTGTCTGGGACCGGGATGATTTCCGAATACCCAGTAAGGGCTTGTCCAAAATTTTCGTTCATATTTTTCCATACATTAATAACCCGTGAAACTTACTCGGTGGAATGTAAATTTATTTTTTAAAAAATTATTTCTAATTAGATTTAAACGAAAGCTTCTCCAGTTACAGTGAAAAGGTATGCGAAATTGTTAATGAAAGTATTAGTTCAAATTGCCTTCGACTGCAACACTTACTCAAGACGCTTGCACCAAATGCAGACCGACCAACGCATCCTTTCCAGTTTCTATTCCACTTACAATTACAATTACAAATTTTACCCGCAAGCAGTCCCCAATGATTGATGTCAATCTGTTCTTGTGCTATCAATAATATGCTGTCCTTGGTGGAAGGGTGAGGTGTTTATTCACCGGCATCTTTGATGTTTTGTTCAATTGAATAAAAGAGATTTTCACCAAGAGAGGGGCCTATGGCGGGGGTCAAAAGGTCAGTTTGGGACAGAATGAATTTAATTGAATGGAGTTTATTCCTTGCAATTAGAACAACTTTGAGCAAGTGGCGCGGATACTTGATGGCAGAAATCATGGTGGGACTCCCATCCGTAAGTGTACAGAAGTGCGGCCACCGCTGCGCCCTAGTTTGGAAGGAGTGACGTCACTGTCGCACCCGCCCCGTGCGCTAGCGCGCATGCGCGTGGCCGCATTGAAATTTATTATCATTGCTAGCTAATGATGTCATTTATTTGCCAGTATGAATTTGAAATTATAAGACCCGTGCGGCTGTATCATGAGAGAAGGCTCCGGCGTATGTCCTCGTACCCTTTTGAGACCCTCTACCCGAAATACGGATCTATCCTATAAAGAATTCAAAGATATTGCACTGCACGTTGCTTAATGATAAAGAATGGGGATTGTTCCATCGTTGGTTCAGATTTGTTAAATGTTTAATTGCTTTGCTGGTTTTAGCAACGCGATATCGCGAAAATCTAACACTTCTGTGGCAATAACAACAGTCTTTAAAATAAGATAACAGTCTTTGTTTTTGTTGGTATTTTTGGCTGGGGGCCCTAACAGAGTTTCTGTCACTATCTAGCTCCTGTCGAATTCATTTACAGGCTCGAACCCACTACCCTTCGATCTAGACATTTGATCAACCGAGTTAGTCCTAGTCTGGTTAAAATGCTCTTGCACAATTAAACGAAAAACCAATTCAAGTATGATTCTTGTCTTTGAATTTATGCACTGTTAGACGCCAGCATCGAATTCCCGGATTCGAATGAAACACGGGTCTGGGGAGTTTATTTACAGATATGCAGCTGTACACAACTTGAACCGGGAAAACATGGAATAGCCGTTTTTACGGCACTCTTCAAATGTCCTTTTCATCTTAGGCATTACAAAACCCAACGTGGACAATTCAAATTTTCTCTATGAAGACTTCCTAGTCTAGCGATTAGCTTCAAGCACAAGTCGGAATAGCGACGATGTACTTGAGAAACTGTATTTCTTGTTATGATGTTGCGGAAATTCCGCAATATTACTAAGCGCATTTTTATTTACCCAACTAGACAATTCTTTCATGATAAAACTAAGGGCTAGTCCAAATTGTGCCTAGAAAGCGAACCAAGAAAGTGTATTTTGAACATTCCAGACTGGGTATCTTGAGGCATTTTGTGAGAGCCAACAGAGGGCGCACCACATGTTTGAAGCACGTTTTTTGGGTATCTCTGAGAACAGTGAAAAGACCACTAGTCAAGTAATTCCTTGACTGAATGCCAAGATTTTAGCGTTCAAGTCATCCAAGATAAACTTTATATGGACTAACACTTACATGTAGTGAATGGGGTCTGCAAGTACTGTTTCTAGTTTGTTAAATTACTCTGCTAGATTATGGTCATACACTAGAACTACATCCCAATTTTCTTTAAGTTGAACATGTTCCGAGAATGTTAAACCGCGAGCTTAACTGGAAATAGCAATCTGCAAGAGCACACTATATTTTATTTTGTTTTTATCCGATAGAGTTGCGGTGTGTTGTCGTAGTTTTCCATTTTGTGCACGTTGTTTGATTTCTTGAAATCCGATAAACCAGGGAATGTTTGAATTCTACTCGGTATTCTAAAACAAATAGTGCTGCGTACTCTGAATTTCCAAGTTCAAAATGTTACCTGAAATATTATAGAGTAAGATATCTTCCGGTACATCGTACATATCTATTTTTCAAGAAGCTGACACAAAATAATCACGCAAACAAGTAACCCTGAAGTATTGGTGAAAAATGATTCCAATTCTGTTTCGCATTATTTGAAAGTAATCATCCAGTTTATATAAGTCCAGGGGTAATTGCCAAAATAACTTCTGGCGTTGGTAATCCGGGCATCAATTAAAATATGTCGCAAGGATAGAGGAGGGGGTTGGGTAGGGGAAGGGGATCGTGTAATTAAGTGTCTCTGTCCAACCGCTCGCTAAATTGCTGGTTATCTGCTCCGCCATTACATTTAAAAAGTGTTAGAAAGAGCGCTCTCAAACAACTGTTTCCGTTCTGCGCTCGTGCTTGGATCTTCCTTAGGATGTGTGACGCGTGTAAAATGAAGACGTCGATGCTACTGCTTGCTGTTGGGGGTGCGAAACCGATTCGTTTTAATCGAGCCTCGTCCCACCCAATTTCTTGTTGCCAATTGGGCGACGCCGCACTTAACCTCTCTCTTTCTATCGGTTCCTTTTTAATTTATTCGCGGCGTCGACAGTAATTAGAGAGCACTGGCTTCGCGCGAACGCCTTTCCTGTGGGGAGCCAAATGGGAAACTGATTGAAACTTCTCTGGTAGAAAGACTGCAGCATCGTTTTCATGTCCGTGGTCTTCTGAGGTCCAGTCCTCTAACGCAAAATCTCGTAAGACAGGAAGTGAAGGCAACTGACTTCTCAAGTCTCCTCCTCCCTGGCATCGGCAAATCGTTAAGGCGCACCGACATGTTTAGTCTCTGAATTACCGATCGTTGAGTATCGCTTCTCTAATACTGTATTAAACATGTATTTTGACGTAGAACTACGTCTTTATCCTGGTTATATAGGGGTGACATTGGATTTGTAGATTCACGGAAGTGACGTACGTTCCTTTTTCACCCTGCCCGGTGACATAACAATTGAATTCAAACTTTTTTTACTTGAGAAATTCGAATTGTGATTTAGTGATATGGGCGTCCATATCGCATGCGCTTTCCTTAAATACAGAGCGCGTGACCGAATTCAATGTCTGAACGCACCCTGCTCAAGCTTTCATTAAGTATGTGTGACCAGTGTAACTTGGATATTAAGTCGCGAGATATGCTCCTGTTTCGATTGCCAGATTCTCTAGCCAAATTTTTTTTTTACCGTAATATTAATGAGAGGGGGGTGGTTGCGTTCACACAATAGTGTGAACGCAAATTGCGTTCACGCCATCTTAATTATCATTTGGACAGAGATGCCGCGCTGCCACAATGACAATCCCATCTCACTGTTACCACTCGACTAGGTCAAAAAATATTGGTTAAATCGAAAACAAGATTTATGCTAGAAAAACAATGACACGACAAAGTCAGTAAGGTTTTGAATTGATGCTGCTAACCAAATTGTGAGTGTTATTTTTACCATGCACCGTCCAGAAGTAGTTCTACATCAAGATATACAGCATAGCAGATGGTCCCGTCATTATTCGATTTTGGTAACTGGTTCAGAATGATGCATGCTGTGGTTTTCCATATGAGGGATACTCGTAATTGCGATGCTGAGCTGATTAAAAATTCGATGATCAAACCCCCCCTCCTAACAGTCAATTGATTTATGATTAATTTCAATTGTGAAATTTCCTCTGAATTGATTGTTACTCCTGTTGGCGTCTACCTAAGAATTATGAATCCCGAATCGACTAGCTCATTGGACATGAGCATACACACTGTGAGGCAAAAAAAGAACATAATTAAAGTAAATCACAACTTCGTTAAAAATGCTTCGATTTAAATGAAATTTGGCACTTACATATAACTTAGTGTAGGAACAAAAATGAACTATAAAATGTACTAAAAATGCTTTCCGGTGACCTTGGCACAAGTCCAGAATCTAACGCGCCATTATTTGATTAACGAATCGAGTATGCGCTGGTCGAGTTCAATCCAAGTTTTCTTAATTCGTGGTTTCAAGTATTCGATATTGTTGATCTTCGATTTGTAAACCTTTTCCTGGAGAACTCTCCACTATATTGTGGTCCTATAAGATTTTCCCGTTGCAGCAGTTCAACTGTTTTTCGGTGCGCCCGCTCGATCACCATGCTCGGGAAACAGTTGCAACAAAAGCAAAAGCAATGGGAAACGCCGCAGGTCATCGAACGGCTCGAACTCAACCACTGACCACCAAACAGTCCGGTCTTGAATCCACTGGACTACAACCCAGTGAGGAGTTCTCCAGGAAAAGGTTTACAAATCGAATATGAAACTTCGAATTAAGAAAACTTTAATTGATCTCGACCAGCGCATAATAAAAGAATGACGCGTCAGATTGCGGGCTTGTGTAAAGGCCACCGGACTACATTTTTAACGCATTTTATAATCCATTTTTGTTCATACACTATTGTTCTATGTAAGTACCAAATTTCATTTAAATCGAAGCATTTTTCACGAAGTTGTGATTTTTTAAAATGGTTTCTACTTTGTTATGCCTCGCAGTGTAGATACAAGTGTCAAGAGGGATTTTGATTACACCCCCTCTTCAAACCAATAAAGGAAAAACACAAGAAAAATAAATGAAAACAAGAGATGTTAAAACGTGCAATCTATTCGAATCTCTCATGTTCAAGTGTGGGACAATTTTTTAAATTATTAGAGCAAAAAAAAAGGCACATAATTTGAGTTCCTCACCGCCAAATCGGAAAAGTCACTTGGCTAGAGATAACAACAAATTTAGCATGCCAAATCTTGCGGGGGAGGTTTTTGGGGTGAGAGAGCTCCTTCAGTAGCACTTGTATCAAAACATGTGCGCGGCCAAAGCCAGTACAATTGCGGCCAATAAGAACAAAACTGACCTCGTGCGCATGCGCGGCGCCCGGCGTACGTTTCTCTTCCATTCATTGTCTGGCGGCAGACGAATCCTATTATGTGTTGGGGACGGCGAATGCTATCCCTGGCGTGGGGCGTGAACACCATGTTCTACCCCCCACCACCCCCACCCCTACTGCCGCCTGATATATTGTTGTTTTGAATTACGGTTGAGCGAAACACGCCAGCAGCGCCCTAAAGCGCCCATATGTGCAGGGCCGGATATTTAGGCACCAGGAAAATTATTGTTACGTTAGAAATGCATTCCTAATTTTTTCCTACGTCTCTTCCTTGAAACCACCTGTCACTTTATTTTCTGTGAATGTCCGATTGGTGATCTCGATTCGGGTCTCATTACTCACAACCATTCCAGCCGTAGATAGATTCGCTATCCATAAGGCGTACATGAATGAAACTGTTTTTAAATTTCGAAAAATTGATTACCCCGTTCCTTTAAATTTTGGCTAGAAATTGAAAGATTGAGAAATTGCCAAAAACATATGTTCCTTGAGATTTCACTTGCACATAAATGAAATGAAAGTCATTATCAACAGAGAAACAGTGTCGCAGATTTCTTGCAGATTCCCAGATAAATGCGGTCCTTGTAACGCGCCTCCTCCTTTTGGCAGCTTATTTATCGTTTCCTCTGATTGTTTATGTAAATAGCATATTTTTTTTGTCTAGTTCATGTTTGTTTTATATTCCTCATTCTACCCACAGAGTGTTCTTCAGGAGCTCCAGCACAAACGACCCCAGCTGGACGAGCTTACCGCCGCAGTCGACACATTGCCGGACGCCTCATCCGACCCATCCGACAAACAACAGTTGCATGGCAAAGGTAGGAAGTGACAACTTCTTTTTCTTTATTTATTAACTGTCGCCTTGGAAGTGATTTGCATTGAATCAGAAGAAGCAACATTTAATTTCAGGGATTCTTAAAAATAGTATTGAACGAATGCTTCTGAAAATCGATCCGAACTATTTCAAACTTGAAAAGTTATGGGGGTCTATTTAGGTGATTCGTCAATTACTTTTTCATTGACATTAATTACACAATTACACATCAAAATAGGCAAAAGTGATGACCTGATTAATTTAATTGTACTGAGGAAACATATTTTGTAACGATTTATTCGCTCAGTTTTATTGGAATATTTTTTGTACAAAATTGCAAAAAGTGAAATGAACTTATTGTTGTATTTTAAATATAAACTATTTTGAAAACGTACAAAATAATTCGAATTACCCGGCTATTTCGAATTAATACGGCTGATATTTTGAAAGCTGAGAATTTCTAAAATTATAATGACGATTTTGAAAAGGTAACGTAGAGAATTTCACTTTATTGTGCCTTACGAGTTGAGCGCGTGACGTCTCCACTTTTTCAAAATGGCGCTGTCGCTAACACGTGCTGCCAATGCTGCCAGTCATATTTCCATATTTTCTATTTGCAAATCGTTTAGTACCGGAGAAAGCTATTCAACAAATTTGGAATAAAATGCTTTGGTGTTTTAAACAGATTAAATATTTAAATTCTAAAGCGTTTGAAAAAACCTATATTACAAAATTACAAACCAGCGTTGTTACGTCATTGCCATGGCACGTGAGGGAACGGGTTTTCAAATATTTGGAAAACATATCGCTGGCATGACGGGGACTTTCGAGAGACGCCGGGTAATTTCTCTGGTTTGATAAAACTAAAAATAAAATCCAAAGTTCCACTCAAGGTTTCTTTGATCAATTTTCGGACTTTTCGGACGGAGTATCTTTGGCGCCTGCCGATGGAAGACAATCGAGAGGTTCATTCAACAGCTCGTATCTGTTACGTTTCGTTTGGTGGAAAACCAACTGGGCACAATAAACGAGAGAGGGGGGAGGGGTCCTCGTCGGGGCAGCGTATCCGAAAACGGGGCCAAGACCCTAATCTGCGAGAAAACATCTGCTCTCTATTCCTCGGGTGCTGTTTATTGGAGAAGCCGAAAAGGGTCTGTTGGAAATCTGTCAGCGAAGCGGTGGTGGCCGCAGTGGTTTTCTGCGTGGTTAGTGGGCCTTGCGGAAGAAGAGAAGCACCATAGGTTGGCGCTCCTACTCCCGGGTGTCCGCCTACCCCCGAAGCAGAATAGCATTCTTCGGGAAGTCATTCTCGTTCTAGAAGAAATAAGTTAGGTTTGTGATGTCGTAGAGACTCCAGTTTCATCACGACATTGCGGAGTGCCAAATCAGATTTGTGGCGAAAAAAAAAGCGACCTTTCAAACTTCAGTCGTTCGTTCGAGCCTTTACCAGCCAAGCCAATTAGAATTATTGAACTAGGAGGATATTTCTGAGAGGGAAGATCGCATGACCGATCCCTGTACACACTTAAAAAAATGATATCTTAAAAATGACACATGTGTGGTCTCATGTGTGGTTTAAGATAATCCAATATATCTTATGAGAGAAGGTCTCATTTTTGAGACTTTTTTCGCTCTTATTTTTGAGAGATTT
>JAQGBY010004352.1:0-16816 GCA_034698785.1 Mycogona germanica | reverse complement strand
CCCCGACGGGGAATCGAACCCCGGTCTCCCGCGTGACAGGCGGGGATACTAACCACTATACTATCGAGGACCACGTTCAACACCACTCACTAAATAGTTTCATGACTACATGATGACATGTTTCTCTGCAACGCATTCGAGTGTGTGTGGATTTATTCTTGGCTGGGGTACAAGGGGCAGTGTATCCATATTTAGTGATTAAGTTATCGCCAATTAGCATTTCTTCACATTTAATTAGCATTTTTAATTGAAAAAATATCCTCCCAGTGACAGGCGGTGACCTCCACCACAAATTAAAAATTTGATTTGGTAATTATTTGTAGGTGAAGCCACGACACAGTTAATCACAATCACTATGATTAGTAGATTAAAATCAGACGGACGAGGAGGTGAGGGGTGAAACCATGTAAACTGGCCCCGATGGGTCTAAGCTTCCTTACTACTCATATAGGTCTCGGTTTTGGACACGGGAGAGATTCAAATGGGTTGTTATAAATACGTGCTTCACGGATCGGTGACCTAGTTTGGACGAAGCTGAACAACCACAAGCCCCGCGAAATGTACTTTCGATGATTCCGCGAGTCACCTCCCCCATTTCTGAGCCTATTGCCAGGAAGATTTTCGTCGTCAATGTTGGCCCAGAAATAGAATCATCCCCCCTACCCACCACCAACCAACCCTATTACGTTATCGGATGAAACAGCAGCGGCCGAAGCGGACGCACGAAAGGGGTCAAACCAGACAAGGGATCTATTTCATTCGATAGTAGCTATCACGTAATTCCTTTTTATTGGTTAACACGGCCGTAGGTGTGTCAATGGAAACCCGAGTTTTCCCAAATAATATCAGGTTCACCTGAGTGCAACTGTACAAATTATCTGCACTGCAAATCAGATGACAAGACGTAGAAAGTGTGAATTAAAATAAACGTGTCTTAACCATCGTCTTCTTGTGTCCTAAAATGAAACTTTTTAAAGTGAAGGGTAATTCCTTCGTGTTGATGACGACGAATAAGTCTACCCCCAATAAGTCACACGAGACCCCTTTACACAGTGCGCATTTCGTAAAAAAAATCAATTTTAGATTTCCACACAGAATAGTGCAGTTAGCTTGACCCTGAAGTCAATTAGCGTTCGGTAACATTTATTGTCTCACCATTTTAGTAAGAAGGTGACATTTTTCACAAGAAAACTTTACCTGTAAACATGTTTTGTCTTAATATTGGAAATCTGATTTTACGTACCACTGGACCATAAAACCTGCCTAGCCTGTAAAAAATATTCCAACCCCCAACGCCCTCGTAAGTGGGAACACGGGGATGTCAGAAGGTCACTGACCGATGATTCAATTTGAATTTTGTCGAACGCGTTTTGGACAACTGTGAAGTTTAAAAAAAATTCCTGACACTCAGAACTCCATGGACTTTCGAGGCGAGTGATTCAATCTAAATTCTCTTAAGCCAACTTCATTTTGGGTCACTATGAAGCCCAAAAAAATGACTGACACTTCAAAAAAGATTGATCCTCAGGACGAAAGATGCGAGTCCGCATTTGGAGAACGTCTTGATGACCGACATCAACGAAAATAATTAAGACCATCTATGCATCCAAGTCTTTACAAAACGTGGTTCACCAATAAATGGCAATCATGGAATTCGTAGTGCAACATAAGGGCATTGACAGACAAAGACATGGAGGATGGGAGGGAAGAGGAGGCTGGAGATTGTGACTGGCATCACGGTCACGTCGTGGTGGCACAAACCGGACGTACTTCTTGTCAATGTCCTTTTGTCAGTGTTGTGTGAATGAATAGATACATCTATTTCCGCTGCCGTTTTCTGTCGCTTCTGGTGCAGCACAATGCACTGGCAAAAGCCCATTCCATCGCGCACATTTCCCCCTTTTGTGGTCTCGCTTTCGTTTATTCCGACGACTCAGACTTGGTCACGTGACCGCCAAGGTTACGTGGTTACGTCAAGATAAGGGTTGGACACAATGGATTCGGTGACGTCCGCGAGAGACACTGACCATGAAAGTGTCACACGGGACAAAAATTTCGATCGAATTTGGACACACGAATTTCTGCATTTGACCAACTGCTTTATGAATTACTCTTCCCTTGAAGTACATTTTGTTAAAACCTAACGTTTAACAAAAAACTGCGTCGTGAGTGTCTATCGGAATTTATCACCAATTCATGTTCCAGTGTGACTGCCATTATGTGAATTTATCTTCGAGAGCCCAGTTTGATTTCTTTGACACTTCAAGAGATTATCAGGGCTCTTTCCAGGTTGGAACATGGTTACCTAGAACTCTGGAGGACTAAAGTCCTGTACGAAAGGAGAGCCAGCTCAGAAATCGAACCAGAGACTGACGTACCACGAGTCTGTCTGTCAACCAACGAATTAGCGACGAATCGTACAAACTGAAGTGTGGACAAATTTTGTATTAAAAGTACAACGCAACCCTAATTAAGACCGCTGAAATCACAGTAATCGAGCTGTAATGTATATCTAATTTGATACACTTTACTATTTAAGAAGTTTACAAATTGATACATGTTTTAAATAACCACCCATTTTTTTAAATTGTGACAAGTTAATGTCAAAATGTGTACATTAGAGTGAGTAGGAAGTGCACTTGTACAAACACAATTTCGTAATAAATATATATCTATTGTTGCCATACATGGTTTGTTTCCCAAAAAATAAATATTCTAAATTGATCAATATGGATAATATGCCTGTGCGTGACTGCTTCGCAAACATCTGAATCTTACGACAGATCTTAGAGGAGGAACATAGAGCTACAGAGTGAATACACTCATGAAGCAATATTGATCAGAAACACACACGGCTCCTTTTATTCGAGCAAAAGCATCGCCCGGTATGACGTCACCCACAATACAAGAAACGAATATAAAGGAATCAACTGCCCTACCTGTCCTTTTCCGATCTTATCCTCTTCTGTCCTGAAAATAAAGACAGCTATTTGAGTTGAATGCTCATCAGGATAAAATGCCCAACAACGCTATCTACCCAAAAATCGCATAAAGAATCCACGAAAATGAATTATTAATTAACAAGAAAATTTCACTGGCAGCTTACATTGCTAAAAATAAAAGTGACAGGTGAATAGCTGTGCTGTGCTGCATATCTTGAGATAGACTTACGTGTGAGTCAATTTAGTTATGTTTAAAAAAACCGCTGACGACGAGTGACATCTGGTGGCCACTCGACCAAACCGAGAGCATATCCGGTTGTCACACTTCCGTGACAGTATGATGGGCAAATTGATTGAGTCACGAAACACGACTCAAATGAGACTCATTGTAATACTACAGACTACAAGGCTAGGACACTGGTTGAGACAGATTCAAGTTACACTATTTTCCGAATGTCCCTGACACTCAGTTGAGATTGTTCCACCTGGTCCTGTTCCAGAACGTTGCTCTCTGTCGCTTTTACGGTTGGTCAGTTCCGCGCGAGGATGACTCCATCTGTCTCGCAAACGGTGTTGAAGAGCCCTTTCACCATCCACCAAAACACACATCAGTCGACGTAAGGGTTCACCGACCTTTACGTTTCTCGCCAAGGCAAGTGTTTTATTGCGGCCGATGTGAACAGACTCTGGATCCGACGCCACCATCTCCCGCGTATAACCACCTGGGAATTGGGTACCTATTTTCGTCTCCAACTCAACAATGCAGTTTCAACTGCGCAGCAAGAAGATGCAATGTTTTAGGTGCTCTCTTGACCTGGCAATTCTGATTAACCTAACGTTGTTACCGCCACTCCCGAGAAAAGGGTGACGTGTGACGTTTGGCAGAATGGTTAGTGTGTCGAACTGTTATCGTGGGTTCGATTCTCGACAGAGACATTCGGAATTTTTCGGGGGAGAGAAATTCCATCACACGCCTTTCTTCAGAATGGAAGTAAACTCTGGACCCGTGCCTGCACGATTTAAGGTACAATTTAGAGTCATGCCTAAATGTAGGCTAAGGTAAGTACAAAATTATCAGGTAGGCCCCTGGATGGGGTTTTGGGCAGAAACGCTGGTGGACTTCCTTAGTAAATAGCTATAAAAAGGAGGAAGATTCCATAGAGATCCAATCCAAACCCCACTTTGAATAAATAAGGTTTTAACCCTTTAACCGGAGAATTGATTTTCAAGAGCCCACATTCTGTCGCAAAATTAATTTTATAAAACATTTATTCTCCAAAATGTAATCAGTTACAAAATAAACGTCACAAAACGTATTTTTTTAAATTATTTTTAAAATTTTTGGGTTTTGGGCTAGCTGACAAAAAGTTCGGATCGGCAAACCGTGTAAACTCGGCCTTCCCGGTGCTAAAGGGGTACCAGGTACCCTGTAAATAGATCTTCTGAATTCAATTTTTGATTTCTACGAGTATTATCAGATGAGTTTAAAAATCTGTGTCAGAACCCGCCCAGAATGGCAGTTCCATGGAGCCAAATTCGAATGATCGATCGTGTGGTGTGGACTTAAGGCATTAACGGTGGCTCTACTTTCACGTCCACCACTATATCCTGCAACCCATCCCCCCATATTTGCATAACCGCCTCCTCCCCCCTCCAAATCGTTTGAGCATAATGAAAATCGAACGAAGAACGTTGGCGGAATGAAATTACGCGAGGGGTAACCGTATCCTGTACGAATACGCAAATAAGTCTGACGAGCGCGGAGCTGTTATTATTACATTGGCATGTGTTTATCTATGGCGCGTTCGGATCCTCCTAAGACGAGGAGGTCACCTTTTAAACCTCCTTCCCCTCTAATTCATTTTCACTGAAACGTAAACAGGAAAAGAGTCATTGCCTCAAAATTAATTCAATCACATGGAAGTGAACGAAAATCATGTTAATTAGAATGCACAATTTGAGCGAGGTGTTCAGCTAATTTTTTCGAAAAATTTTAAATATGATCTTTAGATTAATCACAATTTCCGTGACATTTTGAGGAGATGCTTTTCCAATGCATTCATTAGAGAATATTGAGAGAATGTAACTGTGTGAACATAAAATGAATTGTATGAAAAAATAAATAACGGGATACAGAGAAAGTCGCCAGTTTTGGCAAGATTCTCAGGACGATGTCACTGCAACATGGTTGGAGCATTACACGAGCTTTTAAAATAGTTCCCTAACTGCTTTGTTCAATGGAAAGGTCAGTTGTCCAGGGGGGGCACAAATATGCGAGAATAACTCCAGCCATTCGACATTCAAATTGAATTATTGGGAAATTTGATAAGCCCATTGGTCACTAGAGAGCAGCACCTGCAGGATCTGATCCCTTCACTCCGCTATGTCGGTTCGAGACCTCTTTTCCTCGACATATGTGTGATGTCAGTGACTCTCCTTCGCGCCAATGACGCATTCCATGCCCAAGGCAAGGGAAAAATTCCTCGAAAAATTCCTGAGAACTCGGCGGGGAATTGAACCCATGAACCATGCACTTTGGTTTGGTTGATTAAACGTTAAACAACCAATAAAAAAGTCCTGAGTAGACAAGACCAAAAATATATCGACTCAATGAATCCCTTTCAGCAGAATCATTAAACTGGCCAAACTCTCTAAACCATTTTCTCACTAATCTCTAGTCACCAATTTTGGCCCCTGCCCAGGGCGCATCTCTTACTTGACGAGTCCCCTGTCAGCACCCCACCAACGCATTGTTTCGTGTATTGACATGTACAGCAAACAATTTTATGAAAATGCCATTGTGTTTCTCTCGTTTACCGCATGGCTACGCTTCAATCCACAAAACCCACACTCTCGAAGCAGATAACAGAAATGTCGCTTCCACATGGTTTATTGTTGTAAAACTTTATGCTGATGAAACAATGTTGTACAGGGGCATAAAATGTGACCGGGACTCAGTTGAATTCCAGAAAGATTTAGATGTTGTAACTTCTTGGTGTAAGAAATGGCAGCTGCAACTCAATGTTGACAAGTGTTGCATTATGCATGTCAATAAATTCAACAGTACAAGTATTTGGGTCTGCAAGTGATTTCTAAACTACAATGGTAAACCCAAATACAAAAGATGAATGGTTCAGCGAATGTTAGGCTTAGGTTTGTCCAAAGTGTTTTGAAGGGTGTCCAAGTAACGTTTAGTCAGTGGCCTACTTTTCTTTAGTCAGACCTTTGCTTGAATACTGTAGCTCCGAATGGGATCCTTACTAGGTGGGGCTCATAGGTGAAATTGAAATGGTCCAAAGGAGGGCTGCTGGATTTGTTAGCGATAGATTTGGTCGAGAGGATAGTGCTGTGACGGGACATGTTGTCAATATTGGAATGGGAATCGTTAGAGGATCGTAAAAAAGCGACCAATATTGGGCTTTTGGCTCGTACTCTGAAGGGGGATTGGAATGTCAAAATTGGGGAAATTGTGAGACAGGCTCCTACTAGGTGTAGAAGAGCGGATCATACTAGAATGGTTCAGGAGCTACATTGTAGATGTGACTCGTACTTCAACTCCTATTTCCCCACAGTGTGTCGACAGTGGAATAGCCTATATGAGTCTCAAGTCAAGGTCCTGTTAGGATAGGGCAACCACACCTTTGTCCTTAACTGGTCATTTGACCCCCGCCATAGGCCCCATCCCCCGCTGCTTGTGGGTACATATTGTAATTGATCCCGGGGTACTGGTGATAATTGTTGGTTAAGGCTTTGTCAGTTGGCGTAGAAAAATTGCAAATGACTTCTTGTAACTGCTTATATTTGAGAACAAGGGCAACATTTCGATAATCAATATATTGTTGCCCTTGTGCTCAAATTTAGGTTCTTTTTTTACTCTTGAGCACATTTGAGATGGACGTACAATTTGTCATTCATGTGCTCGCCGAATTTATTTCCAAGTCGTTTAGACATGGAAACAAAATCCCTTTTTAAACTCGTGAATTGATTCGTGGAATGCTTTCGTTATAATCATTTTTGCACGACTTGAAAAACTGCTGTCCATGCATAACAAAAATAATTTAAAAAAGCGGACTGGATTTTCAGAATTTTCCAGGTCCATTAATATAATAGGACAAATAATAATTTAAATTAAAACCTGAACTCTGTGTTAAATATTTTTAAATGCACTATATATCCTTTTTTCATAAAATACTTTTGCGATTTCATCCTACGACTAGAAAAATGTCTACTCCGACAACGGTTGATATGATCACTGGAGATACCCTTCCAGTTTATCTTTTCAAATGCTTTTTTATGAAATAGTGGACATACTCTTGTTTAGATAATAACTTTGAATTTAAGATTTCAGACATTTGTCTATTTTATACAGGCGAGGCAAGCTCGCCTAATTCCCGGTAACAGTCACCCGGATCCGCGAGATGACCTTTGACAGTGTTGCTAAATTGATTTTGCACTCTGACGCCAAATCTTCACTGGTGTCTGTGTTAAACTTAGTGCGATTTACACTTGGAAATATTGAGTGAACTTCGAGAATTTTTAATATATGGAGATGATATGATGAGACAAATCCAACAGAAAACGGACCAAAATGTTTAATCTGCTTTGAGAATGAAAAAATATTAAAAATAATGTGGGGATATGCAGAAATTCTGTAAACAATGCATCCCATTGAGGTGAAATGAAATGGACTAAGCTCCGCCATTAAACGTCATTCCGGATAGAACGATATAGTATTTTAATTCAACAATTAAATTACTATACAATTACGCAATAGAAACTATTTTTACCTTAAATGTTTTGTGTTAGGTTAAATATTTGTGAATAAAACATGTGAACAGCGATTACCGATGGATTTAAACAAACCAACTGACATGAATATAATAATTTAACTCTATCTCTAGTAAACACTGATATCCTTTAAATCCAGTTAATTTCGGGATTTCCTTAATCCATTATTAAAGAGCATGTTTCTCTAAATGCATCCTTGCAGCAGATTGTTCATGACAGTTGACTCTTTCGGGAGAGTCTCGGTGTCACGTTACCGGGGACACAGGCGTAGCACCACAAATCTTGATTGCATGTTCCATTAGAATGTAAATGATGGATTTTTAATTGCTTGTCTAGCGAAACTGTCATTGAGGCGACCGCACTAATTGGACGTCTGCGTGGCAATAGTAATTTCGAATAATGGATGTACACGGACGATTATCGATTTCGAATCCAGTGTCGGGCGTCAGGTGTTCACATCAAACGTTTGCACGCCAAAGTGTGGGTGTCAGCCACAATGACGTCATTTGGAAACGACGTCATTGGCGTGTTGGTCCAACTACGGTTCAAATTTCACTCTCTCTCTCTGCAGTAGATTATATTTGTTTGAATTTAATTTTTGCGATTTTTTATTTCAACAACATTCGAGCGCGTATGTTGATGTTAACGTCTTTATAGTCATCGACATCGTCACTCTAGTCAAATATTGTATCACAATATCATAAATTAAATTTGGAAATGAGAGACATCGATACCCAAAGATGATAGACGACAGCGCCACCAAAGCTCGATTCCAGGAACGCACACAAATTATCTATCAGACATACAACAGTCTTCATGGAAACGATTCGTTCAATCACTCAATCAACCACATGACGACAATATGATTAAACCCATAGGCTTCAGTGATTCCTCCTCCCTCGCTTTGCCCTATATAAACACGTCAAGTCTATATTACATCGCACAATTGGTGCCTTCCCTCATTCTGATCGCCCACGCCACTGGACTTATATCCGGTTTCGTTCAATTACAGCTTGACATAGGAACAAAATGAAGACGCCAATATCCGTCGCAGCACGGAATATCAATTTCAATCGTTCATGTATATCATATCTATAAATAGTTGCACACAAATACTTACACGCATCCACTCTTAATTAACCTTCAATTTCCCTAAGCAAATAAGACGCCCTAATCTTGTTATCAATTTCATCGGTTCCTTCGAATCAATTAAACCTGCCATTCGAATAAACAGGACGAACAAGCTGGTCGCTGCTGAATTTGGATGCCAAAAGCGCCACATTTATCATAATGTGGAAATAAGCATAATTGAGCTAAAGAAATTGCACATTTGAGCAGCGCCATTTTGAATTTGAGCAACGCCATTTTAAATTTGTGCAATGCCATTTTGGATTTAAGCAGCGCCATTTTAAATTTGAGCAGCGCCATGTTGGATTTAAGCAGTAGCATGTTGGATTTGAGCAGCGCCATTTTTAATTTGAGCAATGCCATTTTGGATTTGAGCAGCACCATTTTGAATTTGAGCAATGCCATTTTGGATATAAGAAGCGCCATGCTGGATTTGAGCAGAGCCATCTTCATCACTTCCCACCATTTTTGTTGCAAGCATAGGGGAGACAAAAACCGGTGAAAACCAAATTGCAGGAAACCTATATCGTCACATTTGATGACCTACCTACATCAAAAGTGAGTGAGTAGCAACTAATGATACCTAGAGGGCGCTGGTGTCTATGCAAAATTCTACGATAGCCCACTATAAATGTCATTGGGTCAACCATTCTGTCTTATCCAAGATGGATGTCTTCCGATTATCTAATTAGTGGGACACCAAAACAATTTTCTCTCTTGTGGCGATTATGCCCCTTTGTAAACATACTTTATAAAGAAATGTTTCATGAAAATAAATCAATGAACAGTTGATAGGTTATCTTGGGTCTTAGACAGATACACAAAGTAATCATTTTTCCCCAAACAAATTCCAACTGTAACGTAGGCGAAGATGGAAAGGTCACTAATTGCATTTCATTTTATTTGTACTGAACGCGGTTCTCAGATTTGTTGCAGTCTTGTTTGCGTTCAGGACCGCAAAAGGGGTGTTTCTTCTATAGGAAAGAAGAAAAAAGAACAAATGTATTGTCTCGAACGCGAGCTTGACTTACAGGTTGTCCAAACATTTGGTTTCTACTCCTCAGACCACGTAGCCAAAACAGCACAATTTGTGATCATAGTCGAGACGATACAGTTTAATTGCACTGATTTGGTTTTAGGGCATTTTCTCTTATTCCTCCCCTCGAGTCCCTCAGGATGTCTACAATACCGGCGAATCGGAGGTTCTGTTGAAATAAGATTGCAAATGATGTTTGCTAGAAGCAAAGTCGGCCATTTTTATGCCCAAGTTGATTTCATCATATATACGAATGAGAGCGAACTCGCTTAAATAAACAAATCCTTTTGTCGCGTGACGTCATTTTAATCAAAACTGATGTCGCTTTACTGAAAATAAGCCTCCAGACCAACAGAAATTCAGACGCAGTCTCTCCTCGCTCAAGCTTTATTAAAATAATCCTCAGCGCCGTGAGGCGGTAGCAACCGTCAAAATCAATAATGTCTAAGTCTGAATATACTGGTACTCGGTTGTTGTCAACGCCCTCTCTAGGGCAAAATGCGAACTACATAGACAAGAATTTTTAAAATTGTCCACCAAAGATTGTAAAAGGTCTAGAGGAATCTGTAACACCAACTTAAATAAGAAATTTTAATCGAGAACTAAAAGAGAGAGAGAGATTCTAACAAAAATCTTAAATAAGAAAGGTGAATTGGTGCCATTGGTGACGTTGGGCATGCCTACAAAAACGTACGTACCAAAATGACCGCTAGATGGCGCCGTACTATTAGATATTCAGTTTTTCCACACCGGCTTGTCGCAACAAGATACAAACCACTGCAGCTTCCAAATGCGCGACCTAGTGACTCGCAGTAAAGCACCATCTAGTGATCAATTAATGAAACCTAGTGTTTTGTTCAAAGCCTCCGAATAGCACTCTGTACTATCGACCTTCAATTTACCTTTTTAAAATTCAAACGCAGTTCTATAACTCTAATTCGAAGACCGAGCGCGAACATCTAGTGTTAGCGCAAACAATTGAGACACGATTCTGAAGGATCTGTTGTTCGATCCTTCTGTTCCAGATTGCTTTATTACAAAGACAATGGGATCGCTACTGCTAAAAACAAGAGGCAGGAAAAAATTCAAACAGACATTGCGAGCGAACACACTGTACCACTATTCATATACTCGCGTATCGATTGGCCATTGTTTGGGGGGTTTCTGGACACGATGGTTGGAGAATCTGAATATTTCATGCAACGGATATCGCGTTTCCAACATGAATTAGGAAAAGACGCACCTGCCAATATTTGTACCTTTCTGCCAGAAGGTGGAAGAAAAAATATGATGCTTACGTTCCAATGAAGGTTCGTCTCTTGCCTACGAAGTACACATAAGAAGGGGAGGAGTTAATAGAGTGGTTGTTTACAAATGCACTCAAATCAAATATTAAAATTGACGAAAGCCCTAACTCGTCGTGGATGCCCCCAAACACACGACCTATTTTATTTATTCAAACCGAACATTCTCTCCAGCTATTTGTTAAGGGTCCACCGGCGTTTCCACCTTCCAACCCTCGTGAACCCCAGAGAAATTTAGACGAAAATTATATAATTTTTGTTGATTATGTTAGCTGCTAAATTAGTTAGAGATGGACGACAAAGGTGGCGGGGTCGGTGAACTGATTCAACAACTAACAATTTTTTATGTATGAACGTTTTGAAATTGCATTATTTCGGAAACAAGACAATTCCTCTCAAAATAGTAGTACTCAGGTTAAACATTTTACTGTAAATATCCGAAGGCAATCTGTGGAAAGGAATAGCAAGATGAATTGTTGTTTCAGAATGGTCTCCTAGTTACGCGAGCCCAACTACAGCGACAAACATCTAATGTAGCAATGTTTCGATTGATCCTTACATTTAAATCATATCGTCTCATAAGAAGGTTACTTTATTACAATTTAATTACGTTTGGGAGAGACGCTTTTGTATCGGTGAATCAATTTTATGCGTTTAGAAGGAGGATGTCTTGAAGAATGGACAGCTCCTTGTTGGAGGCCCGGGAAAATCGATTTGATTTTATGGGTTTAGTCTCGTTGCAACAGGCTCGATAATGTCAATCTTCTCAGTCCCCTATTAGAAGGGAAATTGAGTTGGGGCTTTTAATTTATCGTATAGGAAAAAGTCACACTAAGGAAATAAATCTTCAAATATTTGCGAATATTTGCTCTCAAGTTCGATATGAAAAAGAACGATTTTGAGCACCACCACTGATGCTGCAAAATTACCAA
This sequence comes from Mycogona germanica, assembly GCA_034698785.1. Lineage (NCBI taxonomy): Eukaryota > Metazoa > Arthropoda > Diplopoda > Chordeumatida > Chordeumatidae > Mycogona > Mycogona germanica. The sequence goes on along the minus strand of JAQGBY010004352.1, from coordinate 4,686 downwards.
ATGATATTTTTGTTTATAATTGATAGTAATTTTTTTATTCATTAATATACAGTGATTTAACTGATCTTACTTAATGATTTAACTTTTTCAACTGGCGATGAGCGTGCATAAAACTTTTTATGCAACAATTATTTGTAAATTACGACACTTTTTTATCTACAAATTACACATATTATAAAATTCAGTTTAAAGGACATATTTCTAAATGTAATTTCCTGTTCATATTTCTCATTAGCAATTGGTAAGTATATTTATTATGACGTTAATTTTTAATTGTCTTTAAATTGATAATGCAAAGGGATACACATGAAAGTCATGATTTTCAAACAGCAAAACCAGAGTTCGTATTACGCGTTATTTGATGAGGATGTACAGTACATGTACAAATGGGTCTGGTAAACACACCCTGTACATGTATTGGCTCACGAAGACGCAAAACGCCTTTTCCTAAAAGCAAAACGCCCGTCTACAATTTCCGTTCGCCGTCATCCATCTCCAAGCGAAGAGACTAGGAAGACTATTGGGTAGACACGCGCCGTTCGCCATCCGAATTCTGTCAATAATTGGAACTTGATCATTCCTACACCACAACACTCCAGCAGCCACAGGGTGCCGATTTTCGACTTATTCGAATCCTACAGTACACGAGTAGATGAGTCGAGTTTTGACAAATCATTTCCTCCTTTGCACAAATGCAACTATACGATGAACAGTTGCACCAATAATATAATAACGACTGCGAATCAAGGTCTCCTAAATATATGTAATAGATGCCACCTGCACTTAAAAGTGGTATAGCTTCATTTATACAACTTTGGCAATTTGACATTCCCGAATGTGCATTATCTTAAAATACATCTTATATTCGATAAGGTCTTGCAAGGTATGCGTAATAGATCACATCCGGTCATTAAGCAATCACACAAAGTGGCTCTGGCTCAATACAACACACCTATTGCGTGTACTCAAACGACCCGGATGAGTAATCGGTAGTGAGTCAGCGCACACATATACTTAAAATAATTTAAATTTCTTAAAATAATTTTCTCAAGGTCATGTTTGAAATCATCAATGCGAAATACAATTTGACGACAGTGGTGATCCGAAATCAAAAGAAAATAGTTCAGAGGAACTATAGTGAGACTAAATGTTCCATGTGAATTTGTTATTCGACAAAATAAATGAATATGTGCTGCAAATGTGGGAATCGACAACCGACACCCCAGCTAACGGAGCAGTCCAAAATAAAAACACGGCAACAACAACTACATAGCATGCAGTCTACCTAAACTCATACATGATACAGGCATTGCTATGCATCCAAGCCCCCACCACCACCACCACCACCACCGTACATATCGATGGAGCGAGCGACGCCACACTGTGAAGCAACGAATTTGCAAACCAGAATAATCAATAACAATATTAATAAGACATTCGCCAAAAAAGAAAAAAAAAACCTGCATCAGATGTACAGACCCGTCCTCTGGAGACCCTCGGACTCCTTTCAAGTATTCTCGAAAGCAATTTGTCAAATATCACTTCTTACTACACTGCAAATGCGATGGTGGAAAAAAGAATGAAATGTGTCATCATGTTGCTAAGAGGCGGAAACAATATTCACAATTAACACGAATCGCAATTAATAATTTTTTTTACCTCGACTACAGTTCTATCGTTAAGAAAATGCAATTATTCTTTAAAGAAAGCTCTTAAAACACCTATAAAAACGCAAAATTAGATTTGAACACATAATGAACTTGACAACATACTTGATGGGGTCGAATCCCGTTTATTATTTTAAGTTTGTATTTTAACAAGCGAATGACATTTTCATTCACATTTTCTTCACACTTAATAAGGTTCGTTTAAGGTATGTTTTGTGTCTTATTATCGGAGGCATCAAGTGTCTTTAATATTGGACGTCTAATGTGCAGTGTACATGCAGATTCTTCCGTGTGGGCTTAGGTCCTAGGATGTTTACTGATCGCCATCTATCGTGATGCCCGTGCCCTATCTCACCTGCAAGTGTTTCGTCTGACGTCACACATGCGGGTGGTTACATCATGTAACACTATCCGCTGCACTAAACAGCGGTTTTTCCAAAAATAGAAATTTGGGCGAACACAAAGACAAATACAAACACGATAAAATGAGCACAAAAAAACTTTGATCCAGAAACAAAGCTGTTTCGTGGAACTGGATATTCCATTACATCGGGGAATAAGAACCCGCCACATCTAGTGGTCCCTCGAAAGTAGGTCAACTTATTTTTGTGGTCTAATTTTTTAGTTATTCTCGGTCTCGGATTGCACTACCATGCGTCTGTCCAGAACAACATTTTGGAATTGGTTTTGATGCAACTTTGAATTTTTCATCTTTGCTTTTTTGTGAAAATTGTGTATTCTTCCATAAGTAGTACAGAAAGCGTGGCTTTAGCTTTGAGGCACAAAATATCTGTGTTTTATTAATTCATGCCTATGTAGGGAGTTTTAATGTCAACCAAATTTACCGGTATTGGTCACATCAAACTTGACAACAAAAGGCTGATAGATTTTTTGCAGATATGCACATTTATCTATGATGCGCATTTCGTATAACTTTACTCTCTTATTCTTTTGGCACACTGATTTTCAGAAATAAATGAATGGCTGCGTTGTGTGTTTTTGTACAGATATCCAAAAAAGGAACGTTTTATTGTGCCCTTACCAGGGAAAATCAACGAATTTTGGTTTAATTTGCACGAAACTGTTTTAATTATTCTACAACGGAACTCGTGCCTAGACCTAGGTGCTGGTGTCAAGAATCTAGCACCTTTGTTCGGAATGAGAGTAAAGCTGTAAGATCCCTGCACTTTCCCATAGCACAGATCTGTGTGGATATAATCAAGAAATTATATCTCATAAACGAAACAACAAACATCGAAAGAAGTTGTGTTGACCTAGAAATTCGCTACACTATATCTAGCGATATAAGACACATTGAAAACTCAGAAACGACATAACACAGTACAAAGAAACTGAGGGCAAACGCAACTTATTCCAACCATTGATGTTACTTCGTTCATGAGATTTAAAAAAAATGAACTCATCCTTTTTATTTCATTATCCTGTGAAAAGGCAGGTACTTTGGATAGTATTTCGTAAAAATTAAAATCGTGAGAATGCAGCATGATACAGAGGGAAGAAAAGAGTTCGATTACAGAGGATCATTATCGTGAGTATGTCGTGAAACTGAAAAAGTTGGGAATCTCTGCATCACGAAACAGTGTAAGTATAGTGGGTGGTGGTCGAATCGTCTCCCGTGTTAGCCATATCACGTGACACCACTCAGGTAAACATGAGCGTTAAGTTTCGCCCGAGTCTCTCTCTCTCTCCCTATCGGCGTTGCTCTTACACACGTTTGATCACTTTCAGGGGGCGATATAATTTGCAGGACGCACCCCCATCCCCTAAGCCAAACGGCACACACGCGAATCTCGGATCGTCACATCACACCGTACAGGGTGCGTCCTCAGGAGAAAAATCAATGATTTTATACATGAAAGTTAAGCAGTTCGGTGAATTACTAAAGTACCATTTTACATTAGAAGCACTTTTGCTTCACGTAAATGTTATTTTGATTTGGTCTAACGGCGTCATCACTTGGAATATTTCCTTTATGTCCTCGTTAGAACAAATCAAAATAACATTTACGTGGAGCAAAAGTGAAAAAGACTACAATTATAAATGGAACTTTATGATCACGTTGTTATAAAATTTTAAATCGCCAGTTGGGTTAAAAACCGCATTAGATAAAAGTAGTTTGAAATTATCTCAAAACAGCAATTACTTTTCGAGACGAACTTATGATGCGACAATTCGCTGTTATCTAAGGAATAACTGTATATAATAAATGTTTATAAAAATAGCTTCAATTCGAAATTCTGGAAATAGTCATTCAATGATTCGGTCATTGTAGTCACCACAACTTCACAACTAAAGATCATAGATAGAAATAGACCGGTTTGGCACGAGGTAATTTATGCGCGCAATCGTAGATGGGGCGCCAATTGTATTTGCTATCCCAGGGCGTCACTTTCTCTTTGTTCCCGAAAGTGGTTGCCATAAAATATTCCAAGCCTTGCTTCAACCAACGTGTGCACTCATTGAATGGAGCAAAAATTCATTTCAGTATTTTTATGCATGTTATGCCACACACCAACAACAAAAAAAAAGAAAATAACATAACGCAGTGTTTCCGCCAATATTACGTTGCTTACGATTTGATATCTCGCGCAATGTGTTCGCGTACTGCTCATTTGTTATGCGCAGCGACAAATGTTCGATTTCGGTTCCAGCCGACATCAACGCCACCTGTCGCCCTCTGAGCTCGACCGCAATATATCCAACAAAGTGATGGGAGGGTAGACGCCGTGCGACGTACGCTCCCCATATCCGCTATCCAGGGCGTCGCAATTATTGCCGCCCTCTGGAGGCGTTCGCTGTAGTTATTACAATTACAAATTTTACCCGCAAGCAGCCCCCAAAAGAGGGGCCTATGGTGGGGGCGAAAGACCAGTTGAGGACAGAAATAGATTTATTTTAAAAGGCTCTGGATTTGAGGCTCCGTCAGGTCATTCCACTGTCTACACACTCTAGGGAAATAGGAGTTAAAATATGACGCAGATGTACATTGAAGCTCGTT
>JAQGBY010004351.1:0-16817 GCA_034698785.1 Mycogona germanica | reverse complement strand
TCGGTCCAGTAGTTTTCGAGTCTATAAAGACACACACCCATACTAACATACATACATTCATTTTTATATATATAGACTAGTGTCTTATGAAATTATCCATTTACTCGCCTTCTTCAAAATCGCACCTTTAACTTGTCTAATGCACGCGAGCTCATAAAATGTGAGAATTTATTTGATCCGAAAAAGTTCTGGTCATGCTTAACTCTCTAAAAAAAAAGTTCACTTTGAATTTAACAGTCGTAATAATAATAAAAAGTTGCGAGTCGTCCTTTGCAGACCCGAATCTACGGATCATCAATGTCATAAACGAAAAGCGACAGGACCGACGCTTTCGACATTAGAAATGCATTTCCCAAGATCTCATCACGGTGAGCCCTCTTCTTTTCGACTCGGCCCAAACTCGATCGAGGCGATAAATGTTGTCCATCTCCGAATCTCGCCTTCGAATCGCATTTTCAGAGTCGCCACTCTCTCTCTCTCTCTCTCTCTCTTCAGCAAATCAAAATGACCCACTGTATAAATGGCACATGCCAAACACACACACATACACATAAAGAGGTGACGTGTCTTCGATATTCCATCAATATATATACGGGAGGATACGTTGAAAAACTGGATGAGGGCGAGGAAAAGTGATTTTTTTTTCTTCCTCACCTCCCCTGTTTCTTTTTTTCTATTTCCATCGTTCTATATTTCTTTCTCGCTTTCGGATTCCGATAAGTGCTTTTCCTTCCCCGAGTTTGAATATTTGTGATTGTACGGTTTTGACTCAATGTTTAACTCTCCAGTCTTTTATGCGTCCGCATTTATGATCTTAAATGATTATGATAGAGAAAGAAAAAGTCTTCCATCTTTTTTTTTTCGTCTTTCTTTTCTCGAACTCTCTCTCTTTCTTTCGCTCGTTCTCTTGCTCTTGACAGCCGCGAGCCTCCTCTCTCCTTCACCAGTTTTTATCGCCTACACTTCGTGCTATCTTCGGTCCATTCACTTCGCCGACTGGGAGCAGCCAGGATGATGATGCCAACCTCCATTTTTTCCATTTCCCGTTGCCTAACCTCAGACGGTCGTGCTCGTCGTGCCCCCAGACTGTAGGGACCCGTGTAGTTTCTTACTGTCGAAGAGTGTAGTTCGACGATATAACTGCGTGATTGAATGAAGTTAAATGTATAAAACATTCTGTCGTAAAGGTATACGGAACCGGGGAGGTCTACAGTATTGCTTACCGAAAGAAGGTTGGTTCGAAATGCCAAAAAGCCACACAAAACCATGGCTCTTATTATATAAGTTCACCAGACTTAAGCGACCAATTATATGACTGGTTTAATTAACCAATGGATGCTAGACTTGTAGACGATGCATCGCTTCGAGTAGATTAATTTGTGTACTATTTAACTATTTAACGTTCATATCTTCATCAGTCAACTATTTTACTATTTAACTTTCAAATCTTTATCATTCAACTCAACTTATTCCTATCGTGCCATCGTCGTCGCCATCGATATTTCAAATTCACATTCATTATTTTTGTTGAAACGATAATTACCAATCCGTAATTATCACATTGTCTTGAGTAAAATTGTAATGGACAATTTGTATTGGAAAGAATGTCGCACGATTTACGTGTTACATGTACTTACGATTTTCTCTAAGAAACAAAACTTACGCAATTAAAAAAATTGCCCAATTTGTTACAACAAATTCATTGTTTCCTCGAACTAACAATTAAATTTCAATATACCTTCAGACTCTAATCTCTGTTTATTTTCCGACATTAAACGAGATATCAACTTGCTTTTGATATCAATTGTAGAGCGGCTCTTTCTTCGAAAGCGGTGGAAGTAGTTTGGTAAAGAGGTTTACTGGTGGAGATGGTTTGGAGGGGTCGATGGGGGGTTTGAGGGCATAATGGAAGGTGGAGTTCTTTCGGGGTACAAACCCCCATTTCATTCCGTATGTGTCATTCGAAATTTTCTGTTGAAGAACCCTAGTTTTCATTCTTGCCATGCCCCTGCGCCTGCGCAGTTGCTGTGTACATATATACGAGTTTGCTCGGGCGAGGCCTATTATTTGCGCCACCAATGCCGCCATCTTGTAGTCGCTCACAAGAAACTGGTCTTCGCCCTGAAGATCCTTTCCTACCCCTAGGGCGGTGAACAGTCAACATGATTTGTTGAAAAATCGGTGAATGTCCCATTTAGTAGATTGGTTGGTTTGATTAAAATTAAGAACATTGCACGGCATGAGCACATTGTGATTCTGAAACCCACATAAGAGACATTTCATGATTTGCTCCATGGAAATGTCATTTTGTATTGGTCCGACGCACGCGTGAGTTTAAAATATCAAGTGTGAGTAGTAGGCCAAAACAAAATGACATTTCCATGGAATAAATCGCGATATGACTCTTGAGTGACAATGGAATCGACAATTTCGTATTCTGGATTGTTTTATTAGATATACCAAGACGACAAGTCTAGGTTTTATTTTCCCGTGTTGTTAAACCGAGAGAGATTTTCCACGGGTCTGTCCCGTGTTTGTTTCTTTTATGCTTAAACATTTCATCGTCGACTTTTGTATATTTTTCGTGTGTGGTTATTTTAAGACGCTGCCTGTACTAACCATCACTCGATTCATGTGGCTTATTGTTAAGGATAGAGAGATAATCACCAACGTTGCATGATTGCAGTATTGGAATCGTTTCTAAAATATGCCAAGATAATTTTCATATTACAAAATATACAGTATTGGAATCGTTTCTAAAATATGCCATGATAATTTTCATATTACAAAATATGCAGTAGAAGAACTTCGGCGTAGAAGAAGAATGACTTCGACAAACGAATTAATAAAACGAATAAACGAAACGTTAACGTATTTTAACTAATATTATATGCAGATTTTTGTCATTAACTACATTCGTTTATTGTGGCTTATGTATCGCTGAATTTACGTGCAGTAGATCAATTGTCATTGTAATTCGTGGTCGTGGGTTACTGATGTCGTCCTCGTCGTCAGCGTCTCCTCACCGCGAACGACGAGAATGGCAATTCGAATGTTGGCGAAGCACTACTTTGGCAGCGTCATAGCTTCCTCCCTCTTTTTTATCGCGATGTTCAAATTGAACTTCAACTGCTACCGACACGGAATAATAAAGCGAAATGACAGGTCATAACTGTGTCGGTGCCTCGTCCGCCACCGTCGCCGTCGTCGTCGTCGTCTTCGTCTTGGGCTTCGTCGCCGAGCCCCGATCGCGCACCCAACTGGCAAGAGTTCGGCTAGAAAATCGAATATTTAATTCCTTTTGATTTTCGGCAACGGTCACGGGGGGAAAGTGGTGAGAGCATTTTTGACTGCCTTTTTCGCTGCTGCGTTTTAGTCGGACGGACGCACTCGCCATATATGGGCTCGGCAGTCCTGACAATTCGAAAGAATATTGCTTTTTTTTGTGCCCACTTTCGCATCACCCCTCGACCATTCCTTACTGCTCACGCAATATCCTCTCGGTGAACGTCGTATCCTCCGGATCGAAAAAGATACAGTTAATGAAGTTTTTGGCCAATGTGTCTCAATAGCTGAACTTTTTGCTCGACCATTTAGCCGCGCAATCTTGGTCTATTGGAAGTTGTGGCGTCGGCCATTTTGATTTATAGATATTGGTCCTTCTCCGAACACTCAATCTGTGTAATTTTATATCCTACTCACATACTTAAGCAGAATAGTAAGCTGTTGTGCGTCTTCGATGATTTTGATTGTTTAATAATTATCTCATAGATTAGTGAGCATTATTGACCTTATATGACAGCAATCACTTAAGCGAAGTAAGTAGTGTTTGCCTCTTTTGAGGGGGGCTGGAAATTGCTGACGAGCTGAATATTCGCAATTTGAATTTCCTGAATGCCTTTTGGAAATTAACTTTAACTTCGTGCGTTGATATTTTCGTAAAGTTACGTATGGACGTTTGAATGAAGGAAACGTCGAGCGACTATATATGCAGACAAATAAGACACTATTGTGCTTCTACGTAATTAATGTAGTAACAAATTTATGTATTCTTCTTTAAAATGTTTAAACAGAGTGTTCGTTGCAGATGAAACGTGTCTTGAATTGATATCACTGCACCGAATAATAAATGCTTGGTTAAGATGTCTGCGGCAGATACAGTATATCATTAATCGTCCCAGGTTAAATTCGCCATAGACATTATTCAATTTAGGACACCCACTGGACAAATCTCAGAGCTTGTATTTGTGAAGAAGAAATGTCTGCGATTTCGAATTCAATTACGTGTTTTCCTTTTACATTAGTCAATAGAGTATTCGAATAACAACGAGCTCCTGTCACAAAATACTGCTTAAATCTAAAGCTGGGTTTGAACGGCTCCAGTCCAGGAGGTGACACCATTACAAAGAATTATTAAATTAACTTGTCTCCGTGACTGGAATCGAACACGCGACACAACATTACAGGAGATTCGAGAATAAAATAATTCATGAAACATATATGTTCTCCCCCAGAATGTTGATTAGAATTCAGGATTCGTAATTCTGGGAATAACGATCGGGCGTTAAAGCTAGCTAAAGTTTCAAATTACAATTAAAGTATGGTTTTGGTTAGCGATGATTTCTCTCTCGAATCTCCCGGCCGCAATCGGGTCCGTCGTTCCCAAATTTTTGTGTACGCGAGATTAGGTTATCAAACTCAATTTCGATCTGCACTAGTGTGGACGAGCGTTGTCTCGGGAGACCGAAGTTGATGTTGATGTTCAAAGATGTCGTTAAAAATCCAACATCTGCACCGCATTTTGCCTCTCCAAAATGTTTCCATAGTGGTGGTGATGGTGATGGTGGTGGTAGTGGTAGCCTACAGTCCATCGATCGTGCTCCACGGTCCGCTTCTGTTGCGTTTTGAGGCTCGTGTGGCGATGCATTTCGGAGGCATATTCTATTTCCTGTCCTGCTTTTATCGCTACTCTAATGCACAATAATAATAGAATATTACCGCTGAATTTTATGCGACATCAGTCTCTCTCGGCAGATCGAGCGATTGGATTTCAACGAATTTTGCCATTAAACTGGTAATTACTAGTATAGTTTGCCCGTGCCCTGTGAGGTCGCCCGTGACGACGAGCGAGCAGCAGCTGATTGCGAACAATGCCGGGAAGGATGATTACCATGGAGTCAATGCTGCGAATAATTGATGATGAGCTACACATTCGCGAAAGTTCTAAATTCGTGATTGACGGCAAACGAATTTGATCAGATTATAGTATATTTTCAGGCGTTATTCGTGGAGTACCGTGTGGTTGCTCTCTGGTCGCGCAATTTCGTAATTCCGGATTCACTTTTTTATGATAAAAAAACAAATTAAAAATTAATGTTGCCATATTTTTTTAAGAACTTCGTATCAGTTGTAATCAAACGCACTACATGCGTTCTGTAACCCACCCTCATGGTGTTTAGGAACTATGCGAGTGTCGACCAGAACCACGGGATCGACATTTTCGAGAGCCCTCGCCGGGAATCGAATCCGGGATCGCGTAACTACAGTCAGGCACTACGACGAGTCGTACGTATTCGATATCTAAAGACTGAATTTTATATAATTACACACATCATTTAATAAAATATCTTAACCAGTTAGACGATTGTGAACAATGTACGACCCGTCGTGGCGCAGTTGGTTTATGACGGACTGCGGTTCGGCGGTCCCGGGTTCGATTCCCGGCGCGGGCTTTGGCTCGGGGTACTGGTGAAAATGTGCCTCTCACATAGGGCCTAAGGCTCTGAGAGGGGTACAGAATCTTCCTGTGTGATCCGTCACTTCAGTGAATAATAAATAAAAAAATGTACGTTTGTACTTGGTTGAAAAAATGTTCGATAGTGAAAGATTCTTTCCTGACGCGGGCTTTAGATTATTTAATCTCGGTGTACTGGTGAAAATGTGCTCCTGTCGATTATGTCGATGCACCAATAGGGGTTCAGAAACGCATGTAGTACTGAAACAGTGATTGAAACTAAAAACAAAAATACGGATTATAGGATTGATGATCAATATTCCAAATGGCAAATTCTTGGTTTGAATTAAATTACAAATTAAATAAACTGATCTGAGTGAACAAAAGACAATTGTCTGAACCTTATGAGTAGCTCTTTTTAGGACTTGCGTTTCAGTCGCTCCGGCGAGACGTACTTTTGCGACACCCTGTACATTTGTTTTCTGCGCGCCGAGATGATCTTATAAAGAAACTGTATTCGAGACAGAGAGATGGAGCGGGAGAGAAAAGAACGGGGATAGAATTGGTTGGAGAGGTGATGGGGAGGTTGTTGGAGAGTGCCGGGGGCGGGAAAGAAAGATGTAATTGCGCTTGGGCGGGGTCGTGGCCACCGAGGGGTGAGGACACAGCACTTGCCACAGAGGTGGAGAACCCCACGTCTTTCTCTCTCTATATGGAATAGAGAGAGAGAGTGAGAGAGAGAGAGAGGGAGACCACCACCACCACCAGGCGGCCATTAAAACGTCGCGGATATACCCGTCGGAGAGATGCGAGGGCGCAAACTGTGAAACACACGACCGCAATCTTGGTTTACGTGCCGGGTGCCCACCACTCACTAAACTGAGCGGCGAGAGACGTGAGAGACGTTTATTGAATATACACAGAAATGACACATCCACATAAATGAGTAATTATATTTAAGAATTCGGAGCATCTACGCATTACGAGTTTCAGTCAGTGCTAATAAAGCATTTGAGATGAAACGATTACACGAGATCTTGAAAGATGATATTTCTTGATTAACAGTAGATCCTAAGACCGTTAAGAAGATTGCCCTAAGTAAGATAATAACTTTAAATTAGATCATTGCGATGCACGCTGAATATCCGCATACTCTGAGATATTTTGGTGATTTGAATTTTATGTGACCTTAAGTTGGTATAGTGATCAAGATTTAAATAATATTTAAAACGGTCAACAAAATATATGTTCAGTAATTATTACAATATATACACTCTATGTATAAAATTACTTTTGCACCTCAGAAATAGCTTGATTTATTGCAGTCATGGTATTCGAGTGAGCGTGTTTGCCATCTGTGCCGGAGACGCGTGTTCGATTCCAGACAGAGGCCCCTGTAATTTTTCTGGAAAGTGAAATTCCTAAACACGCCTTCCTTTGGAATTACCTACCTAGTTAGCTTTTACTAAACATGGGCTAGGCAAAATGACCGGATCGTCTCCTTGGGAGAGGTCTAAGGGTGAGATTATATTTTAGGTATTCGAGAAAGAGATTCTGCGAAATTCCAAAGTGTCGGGTCACACATGTCGCATGCCACGTAACACTGGTCGACGTAAGTTTTGTTTATTCGATTGCCAACTGCTGCTCTAATCTCTCAATGACAAAGTCCCCCCAAGTCGTCGCCATGTCTTAGAGTAGTCGTAGGTCAGGTCTTGCGGAGCAAATTGAAAAGTTCTGAAAGTTTTCGCACGGTGGACGTCGCGTGAACCGAAGCACCGTAAGCCATGCGCACCCCTGACGTTAATGGCGGTGTCACCCTCGGTCCGTATATTACGTAATTGTTCGCGTTTAATGACGCGTGGCTGGTTCAAGATCGTCGTGGTGCCACCCCTATGACCAGCTTATTGGCCGCCACTGCAGGGTGGCGCGCGCCGCACTCTTAAGTCGTCGCTAGTTTTTAACTACGTCATTACAAGTCTTGTTAGTTGGCGAGTTACGATGGCCATTTAGTGGGGAGGAGAGGAGGGGGACGGGAGGGTGAGGGGGGGATGGCATCCGTATAAGCCACGCGTAACGACGTCTGAGGTTCCCCGTCCGTAGATGCCAAGTGGTTTTGTTGTGATTTCCAAAGTTGCACCTCTTAGTACTTTCGAGGCTTCAGTTATTGACTCGTTTGTCTCGGGTTCGGAGAGGTTTAGATTGCAGTCGGTGTCGTCCCATGGAATAAGTTGATTTGTTGCAGGTATTTCAACAGAATGATTGTTTCTTGACATGCCATGTTTTTATCTTTCTTTCACGAAATCTTCCTTTCTGCAAATCAAGTTATGTTCCCATATAGTATCAGGAAATTGGATAGTGAAACTGTAACCGCATCTCAACATTTCAACTGCAGGAAAATTAAATATGACGGTAACACCATTTTACTCAAAATTAAAAACTAACGTCAAAAATCGCCACCCACCTCAATTAACCCAATGATTTATTAAACTATGACCTGTCGTTAAATATTTCAATTTACAGGTCGCGCGTTTATATAATTATTATATATTGACGTCGACATCTTAGTTAGACATCTGAGGCTACTACGGTTTGTTTGACTAGTCCCAAATTATTTAGTGTTAATCAGAATTGCCACAACCACTGCCTATGTCTGAATCGCAGACCCCTTCCTATTCCCCCATGCAAGCAGTTATACTGTTTTAATCCCTGTTACTAATTTGTGAATCATTATTTCACTGCTCCATAAATGCCACGTTGGCTAAATCCGCTAATTTATTTCATTGGAATAAGCGGCTTTCCGGGGAGGGTCTTGGGCGTAAATGGAGGCTATCTGCTCAGCGTGACGCTTTTCCATTGGGTCTGTCGTCTTTGCCCTTTAAGCATTTTGGAACGTCCAGTTATCGCGGAGTCAGTAAGCCCCCAACTCGTAGCATTAACCCGGTCGTCTAATCTGACGTCTACAACGTACAGTTTTACGACGTATCGAGCACTAACATAAATTTTCGGAGTAATTTGTAGCAGCAGTTACTAAAGAATTCGTTTTTTTTAAATTTTAAATTCGAGAAAACACTCCTCGAAATTATATCTCCTAAACAAAACAAATCACCCGACAAGGCGTCCAAAGAAATCCTACTACTACAGTGAAATCTACAGATCACTAAAAAAGGAAACTGATTCAAATTCAAATTTAAAATATGAAAACGTTTGCGAAAAGGAATGACATTTTGCATACATGTTGGCAAGACCTTCTTTTTTGAATTGTCATCGAGCACATGCAATTCCGTGACGTCGTCATTCGAATTTCTCAGATACACCCCGCCCGCGCCGGGAATCGAACCCGGGACCGCCGAAACCAGTCAGTCGCTAAACCAACTGGGCTACGACGAGTCGTACAAAGGTTTACGATTTACGTTAGTTATACGTTAAAGAAATCACGCTTCGCTCTTGTATAGTACATATTTAGCGCCATTTTGAATCTCAATAATTCGAACTATGACGTCACGGATTTGAGCAATTAAAAAGAAAGGTCTTGCCAACACGTATGCTAAATTTCATTCGATTTCACAAGTGGTTTCATAGAACAACGAAGTCTTTTTATTATTTTTTTGAAGGACAGTTCCGAGTGCAAGGTTCGTTGTAAAACTGATAATCCTCTTTTGCGCCCTCACTTGTCCATTGTATAGCAAAAGGTGAAACAGTCTGTGCTCGATTAGTCTCTACGCTTGATGGAACTCGAGTTTGCGCTTCGAACTGTGATACCGTGAGGTGGGGGCCTCTGCATTTTGCGCTGGCCTGTACCACCGATAGTGGTTATTTCCGCCGCTCACGGCCACCGAGAAACACCGAAGGGCACGACGAACAGACTGGTTGAACCTAGGGGGCTACATAAATAATTCGAAATGCATATATTTTCTATGAAACATAACGCGATATCGGAAAATGGAATAGGGCTGCGTGCGTAACAGTCGATAGCGAGTTGGGCACGACCCGTACGTTTTTATGGTGGCCAATCTTGGTTGGCGATTACAACTCGACCGTTTTTCCTTTTGTCTTCCTAGGGCCCTGCGTTAGCGTTCTAAGCCCCAAAACTCTGAACGGACAACGCTATTTTTGTATTCGAATATAGTCAAAATACCAAAATAGTGGTGACAATTTGTTCAATGTCTATTCCTTAGTACATATATAGCTTGACGTAACGATACAATATCAGAACTGACTGTTCGCTTCGGACTAATTTTTGACATTGACCAGTCCAACGATCCGAACCCCAATCATCGGACGCTTCAATCATGTGAACGCTGTTGATGTGAACGAGTCAGATGTCGGATGATGGGTGAGCGCGGTGTGTGGGTGTCATGTGACCATCACATGACATAAATATGTGCTACTGTGTTTTGCATAAATTCATGCAAAAATGACTATTCTTTTATTTAGCTGTATTTGCGATTATCCGGACAACCGGATTAGTCCGGATAATCGAGGCTGTACTGTGTTTGGATTTGGCATCGTCAATAGTGTATACAGCTTTATTTGATTATTATTGTTAAATAGTAACTTTCTTGCAGTATAATTGAGTGCAAATGAAAATGACTCTGTATATTCGAAATGTACTTAGTTAAGGAGCAGAGTCGTAAGGGGAAGTAACTCGGAAGCAATCACACAATGCGCGCGTGCAATGCAGGGAAGTTTCGAAATTTACGTGTTGGGTGTAGCGCACAGCACACTGAGGGCAACGTGAACACTACTCTTTGATCCATAAATTATCCTCCAAAGTTGACCTAAGTTAAGGACTCGGGAGAGTGATTGGGGGCCCTCCGAAGATCGTGGCACCGAGTTCGTAATTGCTGGAAGCGACAGAATATTTCGTTGTCAAATATTGTCTTCAAAAATTGCCGTTAATCCAAATATTAATTAGTTAATGCACCATGTGCCCACGGTATCCTTAAAATAACGTTGCAACAATGTTCTGATCAAATATTGTCTCCGGAATTTATGAAGAAGGTTTGTGAACGTCATTTTCTTAGAGTAAAGCGGTGACTTTGGCCTTTTCTGTTGTTTAAAGTTCTGTTGTCGAATAACATGTATGGCTAATTAACCATAAAGAATTGATTAATTTCACTTGCGTCAAATTTCTTGTTCAAACAAACAGACCTGGAGCTGTATGCTTGTGATTCCACTAATTGGCGATTGTCAACTTCAGAAATCGCTAATTTCGATTTTCCCTAGTGGGTATTTTCTCGTTCAAACCGAAGTAAGGGTTAGCAAACGCTAAAGTCCGTATTAAGTATCGACTGCATCGATGATATAGACGGATTGTGAGGATGATTTGATCGATTCGATAATTGAGCAAATGTAAAAGATACAGATTGAACAATCGTTAAGAAAATCACGAGAATGCGCATTCAGTGCGTTTCCAAATCATCAGTTGACGGCGTGACCTGATACAGATTTTGAGGTCCCCTCATTACAAAATTAAAACAACTACAAATGTTCTATCTTCATCTACCGAGAAACAGTTGAAATAAATGTAGAAAAGCATTATCTACTTGCAGAAAGGTTCGCTAGATGACGCTTAAAGCAAAACGGCGAAAAAAGCCTGTCGATCAAACAGTCCAGCAAAGAAAAATCTCACCCTTTAACCCGTTCAACCCTTAATCTGTCTCCACCAGACCCGTAATAACAACAAAGCGCTACTTGCGAACTCTAAATTGGTTGCGTGATGCCACATGTATATTGTCTTTGGCACCAATCGTGGTAGCACATGAACTGTCCTCGCCTTTGACAAGCGCATGACCTCTGGTCCATCTGTGTCCAATTGCTTTCCAGTTGACAACACCCACGTGATTTAATCCCCAGTGGCAGCTAACATTTCAGAATTGTTTGTACTGATATCCAGAATGGGTTCGGCGGACTCGTTCATTGACAATTCATTTTGTTCAACATCCTCGGATCCAGAAATGTGATTCAATGCTGGAGGTCTGTGTTGATAACCTAAGGTTGTATTTCTGATTGTTCCTGTGATGCTCGTTCCTGTGATTGGCACATCACATCAGAAACAATTCTTCACGGTTCGTTTTTAATAGATGTTATTTGCGATCGCAGCGCCGCCTTACGTTCGTGCGAAACTATTATCCCGTAGCTAGTAAATGTTTGCTGTTCGATTGGGTTCGATTCCCGGCGCGGGCTGGTTGGTGAGTAACGAAACACCGAGAGAAATTCAAAATCTAAACTTACACGTAACGTCCATAACAGATTTTTTCATTATCCTTATTTTTCGTACCATAACGTCGCTTAACCAATTCGGTGCGGTCATCCTGTCTCCGATCTCTGACTTCTGAAGATTTTGAGACCCTTTGAAGATACATCGATCGAACGGTCATGTGGTGTAATTTCATCAGCTACGAATAACGTTTCGTTCAGCTGAGTGAGAGAGAGAGAGAGACAGTTTAAAGTAGGTATCGATATTTTCAATTTGTGTCTGACCCAGTCCAGGTGGCCACATCCTAGATGCCCAAATGCGAGCTGCACCAAAATGAGAAAATATGTCTAAAGATATAGTAGTGTATCCATGCTAAACGGTCAGTCTTTAATTTTGCACCGCACTCCGTCTGAGCATTTTTATTGAAATTTTATTGGATGCCTAATTTTATTGGAATAAATAAAAGATTCGCAATTTTATGATGTTTTTTGGCTCACACTGTATATTGTTGTCGGACGGAGGTGAGCAGACAATCTTGGCCAAAAAGCTGCTCAGGAATGACGTTACCAACATATTGAAAATTTAAAAATGGGATAATCTATATAAAGACGTGGTTTGAGCATCGTCGGTAAATGTCAAAAAATGTTAAGTAAATACTTTTTGCTTAAAAATAGATTTTGCTCAACTGAAACACAACGTTTCCCACGAGTCGTTTGAAAAGACGAGATCGATCCAAGAAATCGATAGTTACAGTCAGACATAAACTTGTGGAGTGGTTTTCGACTTCGAACAGAGTCCGGCTCACATTTCCAGGTCGAATCTCTCGAGAATTATTATCGTGTGTGCAGACGCGCGCGCGCCATATTCTATTGTTGCGAAATAAATATTGTATTTGTTTCTGGAGTCATTCGTAATATCATCCAGTTTTCCCCGCCATCGAGCTATTGCGGATCCTCTCCTCTGTCTCCAATCTCTTTACGGGTGACCACTTGTACTAGTGTACAGGGTGGTGGTGGTGGTGGTGGAGGGGGAGATACGTACGTGTAGTCTATCCGAGAGCGCCACCAGTGAGCATTTTAATTAATACGCTCGTAGTTCACCGTGCGCGAAATTAAAGTGGGCCCCCGGGGCAGTTGATTCAGTTAAGAGTTGAGCGGCGATTTCTGAGTTATTCGAGAGCCAACTCAACTTAATGGTCCACCTTAGACAAAAGAGTTCACCGAGCGCTTTTATTGGATTAACCATGCATATTTTACGCAAAATAGGTGGCGTACATTTCTCCATTTGGCATGTAACGGCAGGCTGCAATTGTCGCCGCTAGAGGCGCACCAATTTCTATTCGCAACCAGGAGCGCAGAGAAAGCTTAATGTTCTTTAATTTTCCGATCCCAGATTAATTATGAATTGAAGCGAACTTGCTAAAGTTAATAACACTATTTGAAGAAATTTACAAGGGGGACATGAAAGCCGTACTATCAAGCCTGAGCGTTTCTATGACGCGCTAGTGTCTTCAAGATGGCAGTCGCCATCAGCACCGCCATCTTAAAATTCTGACACAAATTTCCAATGTGACTGAATCCCAAAGTGCCAATGATGACGATGGTGTCAAGTAGTCACTTTTTCCGAAATCTCCTGTTGAAAAAAATCGTTTCTCTCACAAACATTCGAAATAAATTAGAAAGCACAGATAAATATTTAAATATTTTTTAATGATAATAATGGATCATATTTTTATCAAATTTTTGGTTCGTCAAAAAGTGTTTTGAACTTGTTGATCGCTGAAAAACCAAATAGGTTTTCAAAACTATTGTGAAATCCTTTAGGTATCCTAAGAAATATATTGCCCTTGCACGGTTTGAACCCATCATCACTCAGCCCATATCCGAGGACCTTAAGCATTCAACCACTTGCAGGCTGATTCTGAAAATGAATTGTTTGTTCCTGATGAACAATAAAACATGTGATTGCTTGACCTAGTTGCACGACAGACGCCATTCCGCTAGAACGTTCACCAGAGGTCACTACCTTCAACAGGCAATTTCTGGTACAATTTTGTAGCACATAATGACTGGATTTACCAATGACTGAGCTGCATGAGCTGGCGTGGAGGTGGATTTTATCATGACATATCGCTATCGAATAGCGATTCAAATAACTATTTAACGAGTGCACGTTTGACAATTTATGTTTCATGAATACACTCAATGTTCGACTTATTTTTTCGTAAAGCACCTAAAATATGTCTTTTTCACAAACTATTAACGATATACAGTATGTTATTTAATCGATTATCGTATTTATTATTCGTGAGGGGATGCTTGGACATGTATAGTACGGTTGTTGGTTTATGGGCACGGTTTAATAGACTTTTGATGTGTGACAAGACCGACCTAACGATGCGCACAGTCACCCCCAATTGATTAGAACTTTCGAGTGGATACTGTACGGTAAATCCTCCTGGAACCTATTCCTGAGTTGGGAGTTCCTAGTCCTTGAGAGGTGCAATTTCTGAGCTGGGATAAAAGATTTCACGGGAAACGTGTGTCCGAAATGGCATAATGGAAGAATCCGAAAAGAGCTTCTTATCTCTCAAATTGGGCTCAAGTTGGCAACTCTAGCAAGTCTGGAAATAACTGGAAGCTCACGCCGCCTAAACCGAAGTAGCCATCCGCACCGTAAAACTTTCCTAGTTTACGTCATCATGGAAACGGGGTCAAAGGATGATATGCAGACTACCGGCAGTGTGGACAATGGAATGTCACGTTCCCGAGCGAAATGCTCGTCCTCCATGGTTCCATGGGCCGTGACGTGTCAATCTTCCCGGAAATCGTTCCCGGAATGTTGTGAAACACAATGTGTCAGCGGCTTTTAATTAACGTCATCGCGCTTTCGACTTAATGTCACAATAGCTGAGCGCCCTCACTATAATTGTACACAATTGTTTCCAAAATATAATTAATTATTCAAGGTTCAATTTAA
Source organism: Mycogona germanica (assembly GCA_034698785.1). Taxonomy (NCBI): domain Eukaryota; kingdom Metazoa; phylum Arthropoda; class Diplopoda; order Chordeumatida; family Chordeumatidae; genus Mycogona; species Mycogona germanica. Next base: position 1,905 of record JAQGBY010004351.1, on the reverse strand, counting down.
CACGGTTGACGTGCGAGCGTTGCATGTACAGGACTTGGAAAAGAGCCCCGGATGGTGTGTGCTCGAATTTGTATTCCCCGGACCTTTCAAAATGTCAATTCATTTGAAAATTTCAGAATGCAGTCATTGGTTTGTCTGGTGACCCGGAAAACTGTAAATTTTATTAAATAAATATCCGAACCGTGATCGATACCTCATTTTGACAGGGTAACTGTTGAATACTAAGCACCAGTAGAGGCTACAATTGTTCATGACAGGTGATAAACCATCAACGATCAAACCTCACAAACCAAAATAGTATCTCATACATTCATGTTTTAATTGGAGATATTTATTTTCTATAATCAATGTTCTAAATTAATAATCCTACCGTTATCAATATCATTGTCCATTTTAACAAAACACAAACAATCTTTTTTTACTTGTTCGATTTGAAACTACGAGGAATAAATAATTTGAATATCTTACATCTTAAACGCATTTCTCGGTTCACAATTGTTATTCTTTCGGCGAGATAATATCTTGCATCTCAACAGCATGTTCAGGTGAGTAGATACCTAGCTGGTTTCGATGTTGATTCAGACGTAACCAAACTACTAAAAAAACATGTTTACCTATTTCATGAAAATTCGCCTGGGTAGTAGTAGCGAGTCGCGTAGGGAAATTCTCTCCCCGCACCAACCCACTTCCCTTCTCTTTCCGTTCGAATGTTTTTTTTTTTACTTTCTGATTCGCGTTGCCAATTCCCCCCTCCCCCTCCCCTCCTTCCACCACCACCACCACCCCATCCCAGTAAACAAACAAAACATGGATATATTTTTCGGGTTCTGCTCTCTCAATTCTTTCCCTCGCTACACTCCACCATTTTTATTCCCCGCAAACGGGGAATCTTTTTTTTTCTTTTTTTCGTTTGTGCATTACGGAATGTTTCCTGCGGACGCCCAATGCCTGTAAAAGATTGTGTTAGCGATCGAGCCGCGCAGTGAGACGTGAAACTAGACGAGAGAGAGAGAGGGAGGAACACGCTGAAATCGGTCGAAGCATAGCCATAAACGTGTATACCTCGAGTACTGTACAGTACAGTACAGACGCGTAGATCTGTTCGACATCCCCCATCTCCATCCCCCACCCTCAACAAACCCCCAAAATCCTGCCATCCCCCTCCCCCTCCCCTCTCCCCACGTACACATACATGTATATACATGGGAGCAAATACGAGCCCACACAAGTGTACAGAGAGATGTGCGCGCGCCGCTGAGCTCGGCGCAGATTTACATACATTTGACGTGGATTCGCATTATAGGCCCATAAGATGTATGGCGGCGTTCGCGATCAGGAGTGGATTTGCATATTAGTGCGGCCCGCTTGCTCTCATTTATGGCGTTCTTCGCATTCGGCCACAACGACGTAGGCCGAACAACTCCTACGGGGAATCTTCATATCGTCCTCGCACAACTTTTGCTCCTCGCGAAATGCAAAATGCGTTTGTCTCAGGTGGATCGGGGTCAGCCGATAGCCCCAACATTGTCTCCTGGTATCGCTGATATGTCATAATCGAGTTGCCCCTCGCTTGTCTAATGTTAAACGACACAATTTCAATTAAAAATACTTTTTCGTCTGAATCCTTTCAAAATTCTGGGATTGAAATCGAACTGGCGCATCCACATTTGTTCTGCATGTACAGTATACGAATGCATTTGCATCTTACAGGGATAGTTTAGGAAGATTCGCAAGAAGTGTTACTCGATTTAACTCAAAAATGACCTTAAAATTTCCAAAGTTCCCTTTTTTTACTGTGTTTCCGAATACTGTGTTGTTTACTGTTTACTGTGTTGTACGACTCGTCGTAGCCCAGTCGGTATTGCTACTGGCTGTGGCTCGGCGGTCCCGGGTTCGATTCCCGGC
>JAQGBY010004350.1:0-16818 GCA_034698785.1 Mycogona germanica | reverse complement strand
ACATTTGTAAAATCAGCCCGAATTTTAGCAACATGTGCAACGGTTTATTCTCAAAATACAAAGTACATTATATTTTTTAGTATTAAACGGGGCACTGTGTTACACCAGATACAAAAACCTCGTCCATGTTGACAATGCGTGACTGTAATATGTGTTTAAAATTGAGCGAACTGCTTCAAAGAGAAATATTGTGGTAACTTCGACGTCGAAACGTCGATTTAGCTTATGTAATTCCGATTGTCATTTTTAGAGGAATTTTCATAAATCCCCTCACTGATGGTTCGTATAAAACGAAGGCAGAGTCATCGACATATTTGTTTCTGCTCGTGCCAAGTCCCAATATCGAATTCCAAGTGTGTAGGCGGCTGGCTTAGGATTCCGTTGTCGAGTAAAAATGCCTTTTAAACATCCGGTTGGTCGAAAATATTCTAAAATGAAATGACACTTGCTTTACTAGAATCATCGAATGGTCAATGCCATTTTACATGTATTGTGAATGATGAATGTTGAAGATTCACAAATGAAATTATATAAAAAGCGACAAAGATGAAATAAGAAGCCTCGCGACGGTGACAGTAACAGTAACACAAATAGAAAACCACAAAAAAGAGCACCCAAGCCGGGATTCGAACACTGATATATGTTCACAGAGATGACTCCCACCTGCAATTCCGTTTGCGCCATCTTTGAGACAAGGTTGCTACTGAATAGCACACTGGTGCAAAGGTCATTACATGTTTGTTCTGAAGATGACAGCTCTCTTATTGATCCAAAAATTGTATAGCAAATTATATAAAAATTATAACAGAATCCAACATGAGATTCTGTCCCCCGCTCTGTGCTTCAGCAGTGCACTACATGAGAGGCACATTTTCACCAGTTCCCAGGGATTGCGGACAGTAGGCGATTGGCAAGCTTTGGTGCGGTGGAACTGCTTTATCAAGAACGGAAGCCAGGAACCAGTAGCGGGAACGGAGTGCGTGCGAGGCTGCCTTGGGTTGACGATTGCGGGTAAAAATTCCTTTTTTATTGCCGACTACTCGTTTTGTACCTGAAAATTACAAAGTGTGCCTGTTGAAACTATACTCACTCCATGATTTAGATTGTCATTTTTTCAAAAGTAGTCTCCGGAATAAGTCTTACCTTGTGGCGTCATGAAATCGGCAAAGTTCCAAATCATTTCTCCAACAAAGAATCCGGTCGCTCGCAGCTTGTCGAACGCTTTGAAATTCTGAATCATCAGCGCCACCTGATAGTCTTCAGTGAAGACATAGGGTGGACTCTGGAAATTAGGAAATGCAACATTGGAATACCGTGGAACTTGCGCATTTATCTTATAGCAGTTTTTTTCTCGCTCCCCCCTTAATTGGTAAAAACAAAATACACTTGCCATATGTAAACCTGCAACACTGTCAGCGCCATACTCGGATATCATGACAGGCTTGTTAAACTTGTTATGCCAGTTGTGGAATTCTGTGTCCGTTTGCAATACGATTACGTCAAGCTTGCCGGTGTCCTGATACCAAGCGAAATAGCGATTCACGCAGATAATGTCCGTGTATTTCGCCTATGAAATTATGATACAAAACAAAATTGCCAATTTCTTCTCCATCTAATCGTTATTTTTCATATTTTGGCTAGACATGACCGTTTCATTTTATCCTAAAAAAATAATTCTAATTTTTCTAATAAATAAATAAAAGCACAATCTTATCTTACAGCGTGGTCGGTTGCATAACTGGAGTCCAGGACTACCGTCAGGGGTCGCGATGTGTCCAGCGTCCGAGTATAATCTGTGATTGATCTATAAAGCGGTTTCGAGAAAGACAGATCGTCTTTATTGCATGTGCATTGAACGAACCAATTTCTTATTACTATTTTTTGTCTTATTTCCTACTTAAAATAGCTATCGGCTTTCATGTTGCTGCTGTCCGGCTCGTTCCCGATGGACCACATGACTACCGATGGCCGGTTCTTGTCCCGTCGAATTAATTCGGCCATCGCTTGCTTGTGATTGGCCAATAGTTTGTCACTGAATTCCCTGTATCCGATTTGAAAGAGAAAGCGACATATTTAGTTAGTTACTGATTTCTAGAAGGCTAACTTTAAAAATAATATTATTTGGTGTAGCTACTGACTTGAGCGTGCAGGCCGGACTTTCGTCGATGACCACTATGCCTTCGGCGTCCGCTCTGTCCATGATTTCATCAGCGTACGGGTAATGGGACGTACGGAATGAATTGGCTCCCACCCATTTGATCAGGTTGAAATCTTTTACGATGATTGGATGATCGACACCTTTGCCTCTGATCTGCAATGAAAATGGGAATTCGGATTCGGCATTGTCTCAAGTTATTCATGCCTTAACAGTTTCTGGTCTCGGTCTACTTATAACGCTCAACTCTTAATATCCATACAAAAATAAAATACAGAAGTCTGTTTGTGGGAGTAGCCTATTTCTTTGAGTTCATTTGAATCCTGTTATTTGATTTATATATAAATCTTGACTCACATCGTAATCCTCATGCTTGCCAAATCCTCGAAAATAAAACGGCTTCCCGTTGATTAGGAACGTGGTGCTGTTCCATCCGACAGTTCGAATGCCGATTGGCTGGTTGTAAACGTCCTCTCCAATGGACGAGACCAATCGAATCTATCAGTATTTTGACAAAAAAAAATTAAAACTTTTAATTCGTAACTTGAGGAAATCTAGCTCTGCTCCTTATTCATAATGCTGCGGTTGATGCAAGTAAAGCACCTTCATGGTATATAGATAGCCGGGAGTGGGATGAGTAAGGTACGGCCACCAAAATGTGGCGTTGGCTATGCTGATGTCGCCCTTGAGTCCTTTGGTCTGGGCAACCAGTGTCCGATTGTGGTCGTAGATTTCCACGTAGCAGAGCGCCTCTTCTCTCTCATTAGTCGAGACGAAGTCGACCAAATAATGAATGATTCCTTTAACGAAATTGCAAAATACGTTAGAATAAAATCTATTGGTCACTTACGAGGATCATTCGAAGTCTCATACGTCTACAAATTCTATTTCTAGTGCAGGGACAAAATCTGTGATTTTTGAATATAAAATAAAATGTGGTAAGCTGGGCGCAAACCCAAATACGTGATTTTTGTCGTGTCTAACTTGGAAAGGATTTTCTTAAAACGCGGATTGACGGCATTCTCTTTTTTACCTGTTGTTTGATCGGCCGCAATACTGGTGCTGACTGTGACGTCATCGATATAGGTCGTCGGTGTCGTGTACAGGTAGACTGGTCGATGAATACCGGCGTAGTTGGTGAAGTCGAAATTGTAGGCGACCGAGAATGATCCGGGTGGATATCTAAAGTTGTTTTAAACCAATAAGCGTGTCCATTTGTCTGGACCAAATGAGAACTTCGCCCAACAATTTTTGTTGCATTACTAAAAAAAAATCACATTCACATTATTTTAAGAAAAATATGCTTCTAGTGTCATTTTTGTTACTAAAGCAACAAAAATTGTTGGGCGGGTTGTGTCATTCGGAGCCAAAAACATTTTTTGCAATGATAGCGGTCTTCATTACAATTACAAATTTCAAATCTTCATTCTTGAGAATATACATAAAATTGTCGTACCGCGTCGTGTCTTTGTTATAAGTCACCCGTCCTTGCGGCACAGTTTCAGGGGTCAGGGTGCTGTTGAGTGCAACTGTGATTCGATTTATGAAGCTGTACTTGATGGCCGACGTCACGTCACCTTGAAACGGCAAATGCCCCAACGTATGGTTGACCACGCTGATTCCGTTCATCCACTAGGCGAGAAAATTGAAGGTTCAAAATTGTATTTTAGAAAGTGCCTGAATACGTGAATCTTTGAACCTGTAATGTTTGTTGCAGTTTAGCCTTTAGACGGCAATTTTTAAAAATATCGATATTCAACATTTGCAAGATACATGTAGATTGTTGTCGCCTTGGTTATTGGTTGGGTTTTAAACTTTCAATTGACAATGTTTATGCGATAACTGTACCTTTAATTTCTACCCTCTAGTACCCTTGAATTGCTGCCCTTGGAAGAGACATCCATGCTTTTCCAGCACGGCATATCGTCATTGTGTGTTTGCTTTGCTATAAGGAGCACCATTTATTTGCATGCATTTTTCCGATTGAAATAGCTCCGAGTGCAACTTTAATGATAAAATCAGATCTTTCGTTTTAAAATGATTCAGAGATCAAACAACAATAGTTTAAAATAATTTGTATAACAGGACTCCCAGAATTGTATCGAAAGTGAACATGCGACAAATCTTTGGAAGAACACCCAAAATAAATTGGGGATAAAACGTGAAACATGATCAATTTGATATGATAGTTGTAACAATTGAGCATATTTTACGAACCACCATGGCCGTGTAGTGGGCACTGCCAAAGTGGACGATGACCCGTTGGCTCGAATTGCACCAGCGTTCGGGCACGTAGAATTCGTAGTCGTACCACACCCAGCCGATGAAATTTTGGATGTCCGAATCCTGGGTGATGTCGTTGTAACTGGACGGTACTGGCATGGGAATCGTAACACCAGTCTGCAATGGACAAAATCAATTGTTTGCTAAAATATTCTGTGGACGTCCTTACTTTGAATCAACAGAAAGCGCGCGTTTTTTTCACGGATATTTTAATATGATTCCGATTTGATGACTTATCATCCGGCATCTGTCTTCCGCGCGCAAAATATGTTTTAAAATATGAAAATATTCTTAAACTTAATCGCAGGTATATTATTTTGCACAGGCTGATGTGCCAAATGTTACCCTGTCCGTATTTCGCGCTTTCGACGTCAATATTTAATTAGAAAAAGATAGAATCAAATATTGTTTACCTCTTGCAAGGGCTTGCGGTACCACTGCTCCCGAAATCCAACATCTTGATCTAATTGTGGGCTGGTACGAAAGTTCCATATTCCGTTCAAATCCTTTCGCTCTCTGCTGGTCGATTCGCGGGGGTACAGTAAGCCACCAGTGAGGACCGGATCTCGAACGTGACCAGCGCTGACCACGCCGAAGGTCAAACAGACCCCGACCACAATCGTCCAAAGCCCAGTCAATGCCATCGGACCTTAAGGCGTCAAACCACTTTGAGGCGTACCAACTTTTAAAGTTCTCAGTCACCGAAGAACACACAGTTTTGTTCAGTCGTGCGCGTCCGATTATGAAAGTGTATATATTGTTAACGAGTAACGGCAACCTATCCGTATATCAGCACTTGTTGCGCTAACGTTTCTAAGCGCAAATTAAAAAAAAAAAATTGGTACACGGTGGGATTGTGAACCATCTATCGCTTTACTGATGGTGCGTCGGCAACTACAGTGTTTGGCAAAACACGTTCGTAATCCAATATTGAAATGCAACTTGGACACATACAACGTAGATAACGCCGAATGAGATTGTGCTCAATATCTCTGTGTTTGTCGACATAGACAAACATCGAAAGTACTTTTGTACCTATGGGCAGAGTTCGTCTAACTCTGGTTACCTATTGTCGGGGCCCAATTTTTAATCGTCCGCTCACGTTTCCCCGCCTGAAGAATGGTTTTGGAAACGCAGTTTGTCGTGATCCTTTAATAATGAAACCAATATAGGATTTTTTTAGACGTCTTATTTATTCGTTGTATAAAGGCGCGACGACATCTTTGCCGCAAAGTGAATAGATCTCCGCTCTCAAATATGGGTTAATGTTTTTGTTATCGTTGCGTTGTGATATTTTCGTTAACCGTCGACTAACGGACTCATGGCATAAATTCAATTAAAACGATTTAAATATTCGTCCGGTGCTGTCCCGGTCACAATTAACCTTTAATTTATGAAATATTTGTCGTCTAAAACTTGAAAAGTATATATATTTTTAGATATTACCTCTTAAGCAAGCGGTTTCGCTAATGCGGAATTCCTTCTGGATGTCTGATGGTTCAGAGATGTAGTAGAAAACAATGTAAAAAGAATGTTTAAGACTTAGGCGACTTCGATTTTTACTAATAACACGTATGCTGTTTGTTGTTGACAACCGATGACAACCGTAATGCAAACCACCTGCTCGTGGCACTGCCGAGTCACATGCCCACCGAGAAATAAATTATGGCGTCGTACAATTTGATGCTTGGCACTTGGCAGACTATTGCTGCCAGAGTCTCACACTAATTGTATGATTATTTAAAATAAAATGGAAGTTATGCCCGGGACAGCGCCGGACGAGAAACGACGAACAAGAGTTGGCGGTAACTCTTATTACAATCAATAATAGTAAACTATTATTTAATAAATGAATTAACTAAGCTAGATAGTTTAGCGGCAAGATCCGAAAGCTACAGGAATAAAACGACGAAAGGAATGATATGTAAGAATCTGGATGACCGACTACGCTACACTTCGACATAATTACCGGTTATATATCTGAATTCGTTTGTGCTTTGCACTTTTTCTTTATCTTTTGGACGATGAAAAATAAATTTTATTTTACATAATCCAATCATCCTATTCTTTTTTTGTGTAATTATTTGTTTTCATAATGGCAAGCATCATCAGCAAGATCCTTCTGCAGTACAGAACGAAAAAATTTCTATCAATCTCCAGATTCAGAATGTTTACAATCTCTTCTCATTTGGCAAACGTTATTGGATTGAAGCTTTGTCTCACTAGTTGGTCGATTTCCAGCTACACCAAAAAAAAAAATTAATATATGTTTTATTTTGGTCTACGAGTTGTATGCCAAAACGCTTGTTGGAAATAAAAAACGAAAGTGAACTGCGGATGTAGACATTGTTTCTGGTGATCCGATTGTGTCAAAATTGCATTATGTTGTTTACAGGTACAGGTGAAACCGGTTTTTTAATTGCAAATTTTCTCCACAAGCTATTAACAAATCCAGGGATGGTATTTGTGTACCATTATGCAATGTAAACACCATAAAATATCAAAACAATTAATTCGATGCCTCCTCTTTTTTTTAGTAAATGACGTCAAATTGTGATTAAAAGGGTAAGCGCGAAACCAGAAATAGACAAGCCGATTAAATGACGTGACATTTCGAAAGAACAAATGAGCATGAAGGTCAAAATGAATTGACCGAAAATACAGCATGAAAACCGAAAGAAATTTAGCATATTCCTCAAACCCTTGTTCTGAGATATTTGTTAAGGAGGTCCACCAGCGTGTTCACCCTAAAAACCCCCCAGGAGGCGACCTGGTAATTTTGCCTAGCCCAGGCTTAGTATAAGCTACCTAGGTAGGGATCTTTAACGTGTACCCGACATCGTACAGGCACGGGTCCCACGGTTTTACTTCCATTCCGAAGGAAGCCATGACGGGAAACATTACAACATTGCCCGCCCTAGCACGTGAAGGAAAAGATTTTAAATTATTTCACACATGGATCAAAATCAAAAATGAATAAACGAAAAATTATCGAAAATAATACACCCATGTACAATTCATCTATTAATGAAAAAATAACATATCTCAGGTAATAGTCTAATTAACGTTTAATTAATTTTATTCAATATTTATTAATTTTATTCTGGGTTATTCTTAACCAAGGCGAAGCCGGGTACAACAGCTAGTGAAAGGATAATTTTAAGAAATACCATAAAAAAAACGAACTTAGAAAGTATTCGGATAATAATCAATTATTATTTTTTTTTTTTTTTGTTGCTTCCAATCAACTGTAGTCAACCGCACTACAGGCTTTACGTCCCCTCATGGTGCTTAGGCACTTTGCGAGGGGGAACGACCAGTACCCCGGGATCGAAATTTTCGAGAGCCCGCGCCGGGAATCGAACCCGGGACCGCCGAAACCACAGCCAGTCGCTAAACCAACTGGGCCACGACGAGTCGATTTAATAACTAATAAGAAGCATAACAATTGGTAGTTAACAATTTTCACTGATTAGAATTCGTGTAGAAAGTCCTGCAATGATGTTCATGGAAAAATGTTCCTTTGTGAAATCATAATGGGTAATTGAGTATTTTTTTTAGTAAAAATGACTTGCCCTGAGGTAATCTCGCAGAACTAACAGAAGGACTACTACCTCTTAAAAATTATTAGGCATGCTAACAGGTGTTTTAATTTTCTTACTTTCCTGCTAGGAAACTTTAAAAGATGAGCGAGTCGCTGTTACAAAAAGTCCATAAACCTGAAGCTAACTAACGTGCACGCTTCGTTCGTCAATCACATTTTGGACGCGAACGACTCCTTGAGCTTATTGGAGACCTTATGCGCCTCGTTATAGTACGGGCCCAGGTCACCGCGAACGCGTTGCATCCACGCCTTCAGATTGGGACGATCCTTGAACACGTCGTAGCCGATGCAGGCAGGCTGCTCCAGCTCGCATGTCCCCAACAAATCTGCGATGGAAATTTTATCTCCGCACAGGTATGGCTTGGCGCCCTTCAACAACCAAATATTTTCCATTTCAAACAGGGTGGCCTCCAGAGTTTTGGCTAGTCTGGCTTCTCTCTCCGGACTCAACGGCTCCGCGTTGAAAAGCATCGGTCTCAAAAACTGAAGGCAAGTAAAACAAATTCTTTCATTTCAGTGATATTTTCACTGGAGACTAGCAAACTATAAAATTCAAATGCGAGCTCTTATAATTTTAATAAAGTGATTATATTTTAGTTTTAAAAACGCAGCATATAGTGAATGGTTGATCTCAAAATTATCTGGCGGTAAAAGAACAATTTCAGCTTTGATTGGAAACGCTAAACAAAATATTTGAAACGTTACATTGCGTATCTCTGGTATTAACAGTAAGTTGTATCAATATATGTGTGAGACGCACCGAACTGTTGACATCGCTTGCAATGCGATTTTACTGGTATTTGTTTGTCAATTTATGCCAATATTCTTTTGCATTTTTATACCTTTCCTTGAAAGTAGAGTGATCCGCTGGCTCTTATGCCCAGGTGTTGCCACGCTAGATACCTGATGAAAAATAATATTCATAAGTTGAGGTTCTCAATTTAAAGTTGAGGTTCTCAATTTTAAAAAAATCACTTACTCGTCCACCCTGGCTTGCAGTTTCGAGTCGGTCGGGTACCAGTGGTCAGCAACATAGTCGCGGAAATTTTGGCTGAGGTATCTCAGAATTGCCACACTAGATGTCGATAAACGAGAGCAATCGAGAAATACCTATAAAGCGGACTTGTCACAGGAAAGCGTAACATATTTGGGTTTATCTTTAATAGGATAGAATGGGTAACAAAACTGGTGGTTATAGCCAATGATCTACCTCTCGGTCAAGATGAAACCATCGTTGTCAATAACTGGGACCTTCTTGAAGGGGTTAATCTTTTCATAATTTTCAGTCAAATGTTCACCTAGGAAAAACAACAAATAAATATGTTGGCAGCATCCCCATGTACTTGCCAGCCTTTCATCAATTATAGCTTCAACAAAAATAACGATGATGCTTTATCTCACTCTCTTTGTTCAGGCAATTATTTCTTATTGAAGTTTGGAACAAGCTGGCCACGGGCGGACAGCCTACTGTCGGGATTTAAAGATGAAGAGGGGGATTGCACTTGTTCTTGGGGAGGCTGTTCTAATCGTAGTACTTCTGGGGAAGAAGAATTTGGCGTAGTTTCTTTTAGCATAAATTGTTTCAAGTTTGAGGGAGTGACCTCGTCTTCTCCGGGTGGAAAGGAGCGGAAGGTTGAGGTCCGTGACAGCCTTAGTGATGCAGTTATGGATGTAGTTACGCAATTGACATAGTCTTCCTATAGTTGATCCGAAGCAGCCAGGTGTCACACCAATCAAGAAACAGAAGTCAGATTGAAGAATGAGACTATCTTCGTGAGAGGAGACTGAGCGAGGCAAAGTAGTGTCATCTAAGTGTAACGTGAAAGTTGTCCATTCGGATGAGTTTATTGTCCCTCAGGTCGATACAACTAAATATCTTGGTCTTTTAATCAGTCAAGATCTTTCTTGGAACGATTATTTCACTAGTCTAAAAATAAAACTCTGCACCTCTATTTCCCAAATGTACAGAGTTTATGGGTCTTTCTTTTCGATCACAGCATTATCATTCCTTTTTTCTTGGTTACATCAACTCCTCCTATATCATCCTTTGGAGATCAGACACTGACCGACACATTAACGCAATACAAAAACTTCAGAATATAATCATACGGGCAATCCACTTTATTCCTAAAGGTAGACACATTATTCTCGATACAATTCAACTGTATAAATTTCTCAACGAATTTATAATACGTGAACTTCTTTTGTAGAATTCGTGTGAAATTCTTTCGCACGCCTTCTTTTGAAATATAAATAAAATCATGACCCGTATGTGTACGATATCGGGACGTTAAATATCCCCTTTCCTAGGTTATGCAAAATTTCCAGGTCGCCCATGTGGAGGGCGTTTAAGATGTTTAATCAACGGTGAACCTTCTTAGCAAACATTTATTTGTTGGAGGCGGGTAATGCGATTCGCTCATTTGGAATACGAAATTACACGGGTTACCTTTGCGTAGGGCTACCGAGCAATCCACATAGGGTATTTTGGTGGCCTTTAGAAACAGGTAAACTGCTCTCGACGGCTGTGACATCAAGTCAAAATAAAACTTAAGAACCATTATTTTCGTTCGAGTAAATTTCCTCTCTCAAAATGTGTCGCAAACTTGATATTTTTTCTTCGTCAAACTTTTTAATCGGTCGCGAAACACCAGTGGACTGACTACTGAGTGGAGCCGAAAATGCCACGACGTGAATGGGTCAAAGTCAAAGCAGCACGCTGATCTCATTAAATGTATACAAAAACAATGTATTGCCAGGGCGCGCAAAATTTAGGCACAGTGTCAATGCACGCTCTGGCTGCATATTTCTACGCGCCCTATTTGATGCTTACATCAATCATTATTATTAGAAAAAAATTATCCGCCAAAAAAGGTCGTCTGCTTGTTAAAATCCTATTTGAATTGAGACATTTAGCGTTATAATTGAGAGATTCATGTTTACCCCGATATATGGGTGAAGTTTTCAATATATCAACGCACCCGTACCAAACACGGGTCCAGGCAATCAAGTTATAACTTCATTCACTTCAGTTGAATCCGGATTTCCGGTTCTGGATTTCGTAACAAGATGGTGGCCACGAGGAGTTCGGTATTTTTATTTGTGCAACTGAAAACCGACGAAAAAATGTCGACTCTCACTAAAATTGTAGTGGATTCCGAGTCTGTGTTGGCGTCCGGCTCCAAGTACATTTCGTACATGCCGCAATACGCCGTATCAGGTGACATTGTTCAAGGGTACGAACGGATTTCCCGATGTTGCCGGTGCGTGGGCAAGTTTTTGACCGGTCCCAAAGCTCGGCGTGGAAGCAGGGACAGCGCAACGATCGTGCTAGTCCCGACTCTGTGTTTCTATGTGTTGCGTCAACTCGGAATCTCCGATGCGTTTCGTAGCCACTTTATCCATACAGCTTTCGTCGGTGGGTGTATTCGCCGCTGTCAATCAACAGACGACGCTCAACACTGCCTGCTTTCGGTGTATGTTCCTTGGGAGCAGCTCTGCATTCTGGATAAATCTTGGTAATGTTATAAAAAAAATCGTGGAATTGCATCTGCGATCCTCTTGCGTTGCGCGCCATCCTCATGATTGTATCATTAACTGTCTGTCTTGAGAGGGGTGACAGTTATTCCAACTAGCGCCGCATTAAATGCCAACTTGACTAATTGTTACAGTTGCCATAGCTAATTTCATCGTTAATTTTTAGGGTCTATCGCATCGAAAGGTTGATCAGCGAGCGAATCGAGTTGGACGATATGATGGCATGGTTGTCAACGTTGGGAGGAGCATTCTCGTCATTGGGCGACACGTTCAGTGACTGCGTAAGTTAGCTAATTCTTGTACTTCAACTCCTTTCCCCCGAGAGTGTGTAGACGACCAATCATACTAGAATGGTTTGGAGCTCCATTGTAGATGTGACTCGTACTTCAACTTTAATTTCACCAGAGTGTGTCGACAGTGGAATAGCCTAAATGAGTTTCAAGTCAATTTCAAGTCTTTGACCACCGCCATAGGCCCCTTCCGGGGCTGCTTGTGGGTCCATATTGTAATTGTAATTGACGGTGGAACAATCTAACAAAGCTTCAAATAACAATGCTTTTTAAAATAAGACAAATATTGTAATTGTTTCGAAAGATCCAACGGAACATACCAAATCCAATGTCACGAAAATTTAGTTCATTAAGACGAAATTAACTGAGCGCATTTATTGCGCAATTTTTAATTATATTGGGTTTCGGATTTAAAAAGATACACCGAATTTTTAAAAAATGTTATTGTGGCTAGTTAAAACTCACCACTGCCTAAGCGACACCAATCTTACCTGATATTTTTTTTGTAGGCAATCTACGCTGGAAAGATATCTGTTCGCCAGTGGAAAATTGCCACCAAGGTGGGCGATCCCATAATACTGGCGAAGTGCAAGCTGTACATGGCCATCAGTCTCATGCAGTTGGGCGAAATCCACAGACCCAAGGTTCTCATCCGACAACTGTTTCGCTTCGCCGTCGGCGTGTCCAAGAAATACCAGGACTATCGTTTGGAGAACATGTGCAGGGGCGCCTGGGCCAAACTCCAGTTTCTGCACCAACAGCGGAAGCCCTACAAGCCAAGGAACTATTTATTAGCTTTCACCGGTCCTGCAACTAGTTGATGGTTCTCTAGCGCTAGTATACTTGAATGCCAACATTGTATTTATTTTCATGAAGTGCTCTGTGATTATACGGATTTAAAAATCGGATCAACTGGTGTCTATAATTGCAGCAAGCGCATATATTTTGTTGTTGTGTCATCGTGACTAACTTAAAAGCATTATGTGACTGTGGAAACGATTCGTTTGAACATGTAATGATACGTGAATCGACGAAACGCCTGGTTCAGTTTTTTATTATTGTTGAAAGGCTACTTTTCACCAAGGACATTTAGTTTCGGGCTTTGTGCTTTATATTTAGTCTTGTTCAACGAGTTGGTCCAAACAATTTTATGTCACCCTGTACATATTTTCTGCTCGACTGCAGCGCCTCTATTGACTGAAATGTGAATGATGGCAAATGTGTTGGAATCAATTTCAATCGCCCTCGGATTACACGTTGAAGGTCAGTGAGATCGTCACTATCTCAGATATTGTAAATTCAACATTTTATGCCGGTCATCATCGTTTGCAGAAAGCCCATAAAATATATTCATCAGCAATCGAGGATTCAGTGAATCGTAGTGATATCTTTATGGTTGACACACTCCATTAAGAGTGAACGACTGGAGACACACAGCGTGATCGGTTAACCTTTCAACCATTTATAGATAGATATAGAATGGTTTTAAAGTTTTACTACGATTTGCTGTCGCAGCCGTCCAGGGCTCTGTTTATGCTCCTTAGGGCCAACAAAATTCCATACATCGACTGTGAAGTTGCCCTTCGCAAAGGTATGTGACTTCCATTTAAATGGTGTTGTTTTGTGCCCGGTGCTTCATTTTCAAGGAATAGTTTCTCAGACGTTAATGTTCATTCGATCGCCTTGTTTTTTTAGGGGAACAAAAATCTGAAGCGTTTGCCAAGATTAATCCATTCAAGAAGATTCCTGTCATCGACAACGACGGGTTCATTCTCACTGAGAGGTGATGATTAGTTGGTTTTCCCAGTGCTCGTTATTCTGTCGTTACGTTTTCCGTTTGGGCGGAAAGAAATAACATTTTGTTTTTGTTAGTGTGGCCATAGCTAAGTACCTCTGCCGCGAGTACCGCGATTTGATTGCCAACAATTGGTATCCAACTGACGCCAAGAAACAGGCTCGTGTGGACGAATATCTGGCTTGGCAGCACATCAACGTTCGTGCAACGGCTGGACTGTATTTCATGACGAAGGTATGCATTTGCTTTGCAGGCAACTTTACTAATAAATAGTCATTTTAAGTGGACAAGTGAACACCTGATAATCAACGGAATGTATGTTTGTTACCTGTTTCTTTCCTTAAAAAATTGTTTCTGTTTTTTGTGATTTATAGATATAGGAAATAGATATTCTATTTTTCCTTGTTTTGGGAAGCCACGTTCAAAGTCTGTTTGCTTTAGAAACGTTGAGGTGACCCTGCGACATAAGTTATTTCTGAGCTGTTCTACAATTATTTAGTAAACGTTTTTCGAAATTCCAATTTAAAATTCAATCCCAAACTGGTGTTGGGCCAATTCGCAGTTCTTCTAAAAAAAATTCACAAACAGCTATTGCGGAATAATGAAGTAACTCATCTGCAATTATTGTTTAATTTAGTTTCTCGTCCCAATACAAACCAATAAAGACGTGGACGAAGCCAAGTTGGCCAAATTAGCCAAAGGACTCGAGGTCAGTTTGTTCGACGTTGAAAACGTGTGGCTAAAGGATGGGAAACCGTATCTGTGTGGCGACCAAATGACGCTGGCCGACCTCTTTGGCACGACCGAAATCGAGCAGGCCAAAATGGTGGGCTACAACATCTGCAAGGGTCGGCCCAACCTCGAAGCTTGGCTGGAGCGGGTTCGCATTAAGCTCGACCCTCATTACGACGATGCCAACAAGTATGTTCGCAAAGTTGCCCAGATGTACCCAATCAAATAGGTAAAGTGTATAAACGGCCAGATAATGTCAAAAAATATTTCTATGATAATAAATAAACAGCTACAGGCGACAGCTAACCGGTTGCAAAGTATAAATTTGGAATGCAATTTGTGTAGGGCCTGATTAAAAATGTTTCAATAAACGTTGCTCCACTTGTGATTGTTGCTCTCCAGTATGTCTCCAAAATCAATGCTTGAGAAAGACAATTGAGTGTATATGAATGACAGATAATTGAGTATAGTATATATAAAAAGAGAATTGAATTGAATATAGTATATGAAAAAAAGGAAGAGAAACCGTTACGGGTATTTAAGTTCGTAGAGCGATTAATTGGCCTCATACGAGGAGAGACCCTACCATTGTTTCCACCATTTGTTTGTTGAGACTTTCGATCGCTGTGTAGCTTAGTTAAGTGCACACGACCACGACCAAAAAAGCAGCGGGTCAGTTTCGTTTGGAGCATGAGGTTTTATCAAGGTCCATTTACACGATGCTTAAGTCGAACACGCACGTTTGGTTGAAAAAAATGTTGAGTGATTCTTAGATCACGCGTCGCTCGGCTTTAATGAAAATGGGAATAATATCCAAGATGATTGAATAAGGGGAAATACTAAATAAGGATTACTTTTATTACGATCTAAAATAAAGGGTTTCATATTTCTGAATAAATTGTTTTTTCAGGGGCCCAGTCAAGGCACTTGTCCTAGTGCGTATATTACATCATAAATTCATTGTTAAAATCTGAAACAGATCCTAGTTCTTATTCTTGCGTGCCACTTGTGAGCAATAGATGGCGTTGCCTGTTAACGGCTCATGGCTTCATATTCGGTATGAAAAGTGCTGGCAAAACCGGAACCGGAAGTCCGGAACCAGTCGGCAAACGGAAAGATGGCCGCTCCCAGTGTTTTGGAAACAAAGTCGTACTAATGTACTATTTGTTAAGAACTTCGAGTCAAACCTCGAATTTTCTTCACAAATATTCTGTTTGGTAGGCGATTCATTAATTATTCAAAATCTTAAATATTGTTTGTTGTTTAAACATTGCATTCTAGGTTTAACCAAAACTAGGCCTATGTACCTAGTTTCGGTTAAACATAAGCTGCTTTTTTATTCAATGCCATGTAAAGTGCAGGAACATAATTAATGTTATCGGAGGAAATGTAGTGGCGTGAATTTTTTGGGCCCTCACTAAGCAATATAAGCGGGATAGTTGCCAGAAATAAAATTTGTTGTCAGTGGTGAGGTAGAACATATTTTGGGAATAATTATGTTAATCCGTTTTTTAGATTTAGATATAATTATTGTCACGGCGTGGCATTATGGCGATTTCCGGAAGTTGCAAGTTTAGTGAATATTGAAACAGGCTGGCCACACGCGAGCAGCCTGCAGGCGGGATTTAAAGGCGGAGAGGGAGATTGCACTATTTCCTGGGGGAGGCTGTTCCAGTCGTTAATACCTCTAGGGAAGGAGAATTTTGCGTAGTTGCTTTTGGCATAAATTGATTCGAGTTTGAGGGAGTGACCTCTTCCCTGTCTCTTGGCCGGAGTAAAGAAGCTGGAGGGGGCAAGCGTGGTGAGGTGGCGTTCGATGGAATAGAGCAGCTGGAGTCGATGTTCCCTTCTCCGGGTGGAGAGGAGCGGAAGCCTGAGGTCTGTGACTGCCTTCGTAATGCAGGAGTAGTGGCTATAGTCACACAGGATATGTCTGGTTGCAAGTCTTTGGATACCTTCTAAGGGGGGATAAGGTTTAGCTGGTGGGGATCCCAGATGGCGGAGGCATATTCTAGGGTGGGACGCTCGAGGGTGCGGTAGGCGGCGAGACGGCTGGAGGGATCAGCAGAGCGGAATACAGAGAAGGAGAACCCCATGGTACGATTGATGAGGTCTGCAATGTGAGGTGCTCCATGTCAAACTCTCTGCGTGCTCTGCCGACCCGTCCTGCCGCTTACCGCACCCTCGTGCGTCCCTCCCTAGAATACGCCTCCGGCGTCTGGGACCCCCACCAGCAAAACCTTATCGCCCCATTAGAAGGCCTTCAAAGGCGTGCTACCAGACATATCCTGCGAGACTATAGCCATAACTCCTGCATCACTAAGGCGGTCATAGACCTCAAGCTCCCGCTCCTTTCCACTCGGCGTAGAGAACATCGACTCCAGTTGCTCTTCTCAATCGAACGCCACCTCACCACACTAGC